>BCJJ01000007.1:1039417-1058744 GCA_039545355.1 Trichosporon coremiiforme
GGTGTTGTGAGTTGTTGGAGCGGTGCCCACTTGGCTCTCACAGTCGTGGATGATTTCTGTCGTCGCTGCCCGTGTGTCGATCAGGTCGTAGCGATGTGCGTGCGTGTGTCCAAGATAGTGTACAAGTCTCGCACACAGAGACAGACAGTGACGATGTGATTCCAACCCAGAGTCCTGACTCAACTCGCACCAGGTATACCGCGTACAGCCCTCACCCACTCGCTCTCGACTCGGCGATTCAGGAGACGGCCGTACGGCACAGGGGCCGAGGAACGTAAAAAAGTTCAGACGACACACCCCTCACCCACTCATTCACGTGTGGGGGCCCAGACTTGCTCGATTCGGGCCTGCCCGATCAAGTCACCGCGAAGCAACCAACTGGCTGACCAGCTCTCCAGTACGCCGCACACGATCATGACCACAACCGCGACCATGACCTCGACCAACACAAAGAATGGACCAAGGCTAGACCAGATGCTTAGGAAAACTAACTACAGAAACGAACTGCCTATCTTCTACTCTCTGCTTTGCGTCCCTTCTCCTCTCCGTCTCTCAGGCTCACGCGGGCTCATGCCTGCGCGCTCGCACACTTGGGTATCGACGGAGCACTCGCGCATATTCGCGCTGAAACTCCCGCGTTGATCGTCCAGCTTCCTCTCTACGTCTCAGCGACGCCGACGCAACGCCGCGCGGACCAAACAGGCCAACGCGAGCTGCACGGGATCGCTGCGCTCGCCCGTCGCCGCTCACGCTCACTTGGACATCCGCCTGTGCTTGTGCGTCTCGGCCGCCTGCTTCGCCGTCAGCGCCGCGAGCGCGGCACCGACGCCCGAGCCATCCTTGGCGAGACCGATCGTGACGTTCTTCGTGCACTCCTCGCCAATGATGAGGCGGAGCGCCTGGCGCACCTTCTCCTCGAAGCCTGGGAGGAACTGGGCAACGCTGTTTGTCAGCTTGAATTCCGAAGAGCGGCAGCAGCTTGGGGTGGAAAGAGGCAAACTTACGATCCATCGACGCCCACGTCGATCGTCTTGCTGTCCTCCTTCCTCCTGTTCTTCTCGGTGTGCAGGATGACGGTCGCGACGGCACAGGCGGAGAGGTACGATGCACGAAGCGCGACCATGTTGCACGCCCAGAGCACGATCTCGGCGTCGTGGTCCGTGATGTGCTTCTCCTTGACCTTGAGAATGTTCACGATGGTCTTCTTGACCTCGGCCAGGTCCTTGGCGCCCTCGACGTAGGAGACAAACGACGTGTCAAAGCCGTAGTGCGTGTTCAGGACCTCGGTCGAGTAGCCCTCGAACAGCTCGCCGCGGTCGATCAGGTACAGCAGGATGTTTCGCGTGATCTCGCCAAGGTACATTCCGGAGACCATCTTCTCGAACGTCTGCTTTCGCCTGGGTCGTCAGCTATGCGAACCGGCAATAAAGCTGGGAGATACTCACGGGTTGATCGACTCGCGATCCAGCTTGTTGTCAAAGATGGACACGGGCAAGCATCGGCGCTGTATGTTAGCTTAAGCGATCGAATGCACGTCAGCTTGCAGGTAGCCTCCGGCTAACTCGCTGCCGCTCGGCTCACCCTGTTGTCAAACGCTCCCCACTCCGTGTTGATGACCATGTACTCTCCCGCGTCCGCACCTCCCTCCTCGAGCTTCTTGATCTTCTCCTCTCCGAGCTTCTTGATCGTGGAGGTCCTGTCAATGTATGCGCCGTTTGTGCCCGTGCCGAAGATGGAGCCGATGAGCGCGGGGCCGTTCTGGTACGAGCGCGAGAGCAGGGTGCCGACGGTCTGGATGTCAGCTTCAGATCACACGCGAATGCCCTCAAGCTTGAGAAAAGGGGCAGCCACTCACGTCATTCACAAGCGCACTGCAGCAGACGTGCATGTGCTTGCGGTCAAAAGCATCCTGGAGGAGGCGAACGACGTCGTTGCCGACAGCGTGCTTGGCGGCGAAACCCTTCGTCCACGTCAGGAGCTTACCCGCGTCGAGAGCGGTCTGCTCGACGGGGAAACTGGGCGTCAGCTACGCTCGTTGGTACAGCAAAGTAAGCTGGTACATTAGAGTATTGTGCCGGCCTGCCAAGGGCCGACGGCAGCCTGCAGCAGCGTGTGTCACTACTGTGAGGGCGCCATGGTCGCTCAACGTGATCACGGGGGCGACGTGGGGTCGCACGATGGAGATCACCGGGCAACGCGAGGTCGCACAGAACCCAGCGATGCTCTTGGCACCCGGCACCACTCCGGGGTTACTCACGAGAAAGTGAAACCCAGGTGCAGGGGCTCGTTCTCGTCCATGGGGATCTCGCTTCCAAAGTCGGTCAGGAAGGCATCGACCGAGTCGGCAATGTAGTCTGCATGTAAGCGAATGTGTGCGTGAGGGTGCGCAACACTCGAGCGGGCAACAGAGCTGGAGCTGATGATGACGAGGCTCTGAGCTCTCTGAACTGGAGCTGGCAAGAAAGGACATGAAGCGGGGCGGCCGTGCGTAGGTAGCGCGACGCTGATTACGCACACACATACGCCCAGCCACACTGGCTGCCTCGGGGCGTCACCGCGTGCCCGAGCCTCCCTTCGCTCAATGTTCACTCAACCTGTCCATGCCAACCGCGCTCGAGCTCAGCCCCAGCGTGGTCTCCCGAGCTTATGAGCTGCTCGATGGCACGCTGGGAACGCTCGAGCACTCACGCCGCTCGTGCTTAGTAGTGACTCACTGAACAGGACCCTCGCCTCGCCCTCCTTCAAGTCCTCCGAGACGCGGTACTTCTGCTGCTTCTGGGTGAACTTGTGGTTACCCTCGAGCTTGACCTCGCACACGCGCAGGTTGGTTCCGCCGAGGTCGAGCGCAAGGAAGGTTCTGTCTGTCAGCGGTGTTTCGATGAGCTTACCAGCGAGTGGGCGCGGGCGAGTGAGCGAGCCAAGAGGCCTGCGCGCGATGCGCCCGGAAGTTTGATCAAATCCAGGCAGCGATCAGACGACCAGGAGGGACCTGGTCGGTGCGCCGGTGTGCCGGTGACGAGCCGGTGACTCAGCTGATCATCTCTTGGGGAGCTCGGTGTGTCCCCGAGGGAATCGCGTCCTCGCGATCTCGCGTAGTGGTCCGCTCAATGGCCCGCTGCGATGAGTACTCACCCCGTCTCATTTCCCGTCGGCACCGTGGGCACGAAGGAGGGGACCATGGCGACGTCCTCGCCATAGTGCAGGAGACCTTGCTCGCACTCCTCGCGGAAGTACTTGACGATCTCCTTGAGTTTGTCGCCCGAGAGCTTGAAGTACGGCTCGATTTCTTTGCAGACGTCGGGGAGGGGCATGCTGGCGTCGTCTGCTTTTTGTTTGTCCGGGGGGTGGATCGAGAGGAAGTGAGAGGTTGCAGGAAGAGTCGAGGCTGGATGGAAGTGCGCGCGGATATCGCCCGGAACGCTAGCTTGAGACCAAGTGGGAAAGAAAGGGTCGGTGGGGGTGTGGCTGCGGCACTCGGCTTGGATGAGCACGCAGGTAGGGGACGCGTCGGAAACGGGCCGAGATAGGTGGGCCAGGTGGGGGTGTGGGTGTGCACGGGGGTGTGCGTGTTGATGATAAAGGATAGAGGATGGGATGGGGGAAGTGGTCGGAATGAGTGAGTTCAGTCGCGCGAGGATGCGAGGATCGGGGGATAGGCTATGGGATCGATGGAATGACGCGGAGCTCTAGCTGGATGCGTGCATGCGGATGCAGGGAGGGGGGAGGGGGATGATCACCGGGACACCAGTGCTGAGCGGCTGAGGTGAGAGCCGGTACGGCACCAGATGCTGTGGGCTGTGGTCGGTCAGCGATAGGACAAGCGACGTCATGCCTGTGCAGCCTGGCTTTGAGTGTGCCGACCCTCGTACTACGCTCACCCTATCACCCTGGCTAGCCTGGCTGACTTGCATCCTATCCCCAGTCCCAACGTACGTCCCAAACCCCGCCGGGCCTTTTTACGTCTTGCTCTTGGCTCCCCCTATCCCAGGACGTGCGGGACTGGGGATCTCGCCCAGGGACCAGCCACGTCTGTCCAGTGTCCAACACACCAACACCCACAGGTACAGCTACTGCCGCAACGTCACCTGACCGCAACCCTCGTTTATTGGACCTCGAGGACCTCGTCCCTGTCGAGGGCGTGCCTCATTCCCTCACTCGGCCCCCGCACCCCCCCCCCCCCCCCCCATCCGCTTACTGCACACTTCGCAGGAGCTTACAAACGTCTCTCATGAACTACCGACGTACATGCATTCTCGTATACTGTTACTACCCTTCTTCCTTCCATCCTGATCTCATCGACGTCGACGCCTATGCTTACTCGTACTGATTGTCAGCTCAAACCAGGAGAACAAAGCTTACCTTGGCGAGATCCAATGATAGCGTCTGCGAGCTGTTCATTACCTGCTCACGGTACACACCGACCAATCCGTCCGCGTGCTCATACCTAATCCCGTCAGCGTCCCTGAACATTCAGGCTACCTCGCCGCGCCGCCGCCGGCAATGCGGCAATGCGGCCAACGCGGCCAACGGGGGCGCGCCAACAGCCCGTCGCCGCCGGCTTCGGCTCTGCTTCGGCTTGCCCTTCGGCTTTGCTTCGGCCCGTTACCGCCTGGTACTTACAGAGTGCTCTTGAGCGAGATGATGATGAACTGGACACCCTTCTCGGATTGCTCGCGAACGAAGCGTGCCAGCTTGGACACGTTGGTCGGGTCGAGCGCGGCGTCGACCTCGTCCAGCACGAAGAACGGTGCAGGGTGGAAACTGATATCAGCTGGGTACACTGATGGGAACTTACGAGTGGATGGAGAACAGCAGCGCCAGCGCCGCCATCGTCTTCTCTCCTCCGGACAGCTGCTCGATTTCGACGAAACGCTTGCCCGGCGGCATCGTGTTGTACTTGACACCGGCGAGGTAGGGCTCCTCCGCGTCCTCCAGAGAAAGGAAGGCCATTCCACCCTGCGGCACGACAGAATTCTTCGTCAGGTCCTTGTA
This sequence comes from Trichosporon coremiiforme, assembly GCA_039545355.1. Taxonomy (NCBI): domain Eukaryota; kingdom Fungi; phylum Basidiomycota; class Tremellomycetes; order Trichosporonales; family Trichosporonaceae; genus Trichosporon; species Trichosporon coremiiforme. Next base: position 1,044,410 of record BCJJ01000007.1, read on the forward strand.
GATTTGGTCGATGCACTTGGACATGTGCGTGAACGCCTTGTTGAACAGGTTACACCGCCGTTTCTTCAGGTCGAGGAACTCCTCGCGCGCACGCTTGCTCTCCTGTCGAGCCTCGTCGGCTTCTGTCTCCGCGTCTCGCAGCTCGTTCTCGACCTCTTCCAATCGGGAGACAGCTTTCATGTTCGGCGTCACGCGCTCAATGTCCGCCTTCATCTTGGTGATCTGCGTCTCGAGCTCCTGCCCGTGGTCGTCTGCGCTGTTCTCCTTGTCGTCCTCCTCCAGGATCGTGAAGTCCAGCTCGATGCCGTAGTCGTTGACCTTGGCTGGGCTGAGCGAATCCTCGTCGACATCCATGGCGTCGCTATCCTTCGCTGTCAGTTACAGTCAAACCCAGCGAAACTCACATCATCAATGGCGATCGGGACGTTCGATAGTGATCCCGACTCGAGCGGCAGGTCAATATCCTCGAGGCGACACTTGCGGTAGATCGCGTGGCGGTCAGAGCCGCACCGAGCGATGCCGTCGTTGTACGACGAGATCTCCTTCAGCATCTTATCAAGCCGGCGCTGCGCTTGGCGAGCGGCGTCGCGCGCCTCCTCGACCTCGGCAGACGCCTTCTCGTGCTTCGTGTTGTACTTCTCGAGCTTCTCGCGCTGCTTCTCGATCTCGGCCTGCAGTTCTTCGATCTCGTTCTCGAGCTCCTCCTTGTTCTCACGCAGGCGCTCGGCGTTCCTCAGTTCCTTAGACGAGATAGACTGGAGCTGCGCCAATCGCTCCTCCGTAGCCTTGACCTGCGCGGACTGGAACTCGATTCTGATTTTGGTTAGTCAGATCCACGCGGAGTAACCCACTGATGAGAGATACGACGGTCCTGCTGGACGAAGGACTGGAGAACCTCGTTCTCCTCCTGCGCGACCTTGAGCTGCACATCCTCGTACTCGCGGATGTTCCTGACCCCGATGCGCTGGCAGAAGGCGCCGAAGATTTTGTCGTCTTCAGACTCGACAACCGCGGCAAGCTGTGTGCTCTGCGCCTCAGCGGCAGAGAGGGCAGACTCGCGCTTCTTCTTCTCCGGCGTCATCATCTTGATGTCCTGGTCAACGGCCGTGATCTCCTTCTTCAGGCCCTTGATGCGAAGCTGAGTAGCCTGGAAGTCGTCCTTGGCCTCCGTCGACTCCGCTCCTAGGCGTGCAAGGTCCTGAATCAGACCCTCATCGGCCTTCTCCTTCGGCTTCGATGCGTTGAGCTCGTGCAGCTTGGCGACGAGCTTGTCCTTCGTCGCCTTGAGGCCGTCAACGTCGCGGTCGCTGAACTTGCGCGTAGCGTGTCCGCGACCACCGGTGATGAGACCGCTCTTGTGGAACACAGTGCCGTCGAGGGTGACACACTTGACCTCCTGGCGCTTCTCATAGCAGACAGTCTTCGCGACCTCAGTCGTGTCACAAATGAGCGCGCTACCGCAGACATACTGCATGGCACGCTCGACAGCCGGGTCAAACTCGAGGCAGTCGATTGCGAGACGCGCTCTTCGGTCAATAGTTCGTAACTTCTCCGGCACGGCCTTGACCTGAATCGTGTCGATCGGGATGAAGGTCGCCTGACCGAAACGCTGCTGGCGCATGTACTCGATGCAGTCGATGGCGACCTTCTCCTGGTCAACAACGACAGCGTCGATGTTACGGCCGAGGACGGTCTGGACGGCGGTATCATATTTTCCGGCAGTGGGCTTGCACAGGTCGATCACCCGGCCGTGCACACCAGGGAAGACACGGCGGAGGCTCGCCAGGGTCTCCTTCATCTTTGCCTCGCGCTCAGACTGTCGTCGGTCGACACCCGCCTGGAGCAGCTTGTTCAGCGCCTCCTGCAGGCGATCGTTGATCTCCGTCTCCTGCAGAGAGATACGCTCCCGCTCAGCCTGCGCATTGTCGATCTGAGCCTTGATCCGCTTCTTCTCGGCCTCGAGGCTCTTGACTTTGTCGCTCATCGTGCTCTCCCTCTCGGACAGCGTGTCAAGCTCATCCTTCAGCTTGCTACGCTTGCGTTCAGCCTGCGACAGACGGTCGTCGATGGAGGCGATGGCGTCGCGCAGAGCCTTCTGCTCACGACGGAGCGTCTCGAGCTGCTGGCGCTCGGTCGTAGCGGTGACGTTAGCCTCTGAGCGCCAGCAGGTTAGTTACAGCGCAGTACTACATGAACTCACAGCTTCCGGTACTCAGCAAGGTCATCAGCAGAAAGAGCTTTGCCAGCCTTGACGTTTCGTTGCCGCTGTCGCTCCTTGGCCTCCTCCATCCGCTCGTTGATCTGTGCTCTTCCGGTCTCCAGAGTCTCGAGCTCCTCTGACTGACGCTTGTGATCGCGCTCCACCTGCTCGAAGATAGCCTGCGTGTTGCGACCCTTCTTCTCCGAGTGCGCAATCTGAGTCTCCAGGGTGACGAGATCCGGCTGCTTCTCCTCGACAGCCCTCTCCGCCTTCTTGACGTTGGCCTCCTGCTTCTTGACCTTGATCATTGTCTCCGCCTGGTGCTTGCGCGCCTCCTTCAGCTCGTTCTCGCGCTCGTGCTCATAGTTAGCGACGCGTCGGGGCTTTAGCACTCACAACTTCGCCGTTGAGGTCGTTCAGCTGCTCAGACCGCTTCTCGACCTCTTCCTTGGCCTCGTTGATCTCCTGCGTCAGGTGGTAGAGCTTCCACATGAGGTGGCGCTGGACCATGGCATCCTGACGGTTAGCTCGACCGCATTACGCTAGCTTACCTTTGCAGCGCGAAGCTTCTCCCACTGGTCGACCTCGGCCTTCTGGTCCTTGAAGTGCTTGACTTCGGTGAGCATGCTACGCTTCTTGGCGTGGTTGGCGTTGGCGGACTCGGCAGCCTTCTCCTGCGCGAGCTTCGCAGCCTCATACTGGGGAGCCAGCTCGAGCGAGCTGATGTCAGCTAGATGTAGGAAGACCCTAGCAAGTTACTCACCCACTGATGCGGTCGATCAGCTTGGAGAGAGCCTTCGCATCCTGACTGGCAACACCCTCAACGTCTCCCTGGAAGACGAGGAAGTTCTTGGCCTTGACGAGAATGTTGAACTTCTCGAGCTGCGTATTATAGATGACGTAGGTGACCGGCTTGCCCTGGAGGTAGTACGTTGAAGCACCCGACGTCGAAATCGTACGCTTAAACGTCCACTCCTTGCCAGCAGCGTCCTCGTAGATAGCAGCGACTGACGCGGTACGGCCGTCTGTGTTTCCGTTCTGCGAGAGGTTCTGGCTTTCCGGAGCGTCGGCATCGAGACCCATCAGCTCGGGAACACCCTCCGCAGCCTTCCTCCCTCGGTACACGAGATCCTTGAGTTGGGTACTTCGGAGCTGGGCAGACTTGACGCCGAGGACGAAGGAGATGGCGTCCATGAGATTGGACTTGCCGGAACCATTGGGGCCGATGATACACGTGAAAGGGGCAACGCCGAAGTCGATGTTGACGTGCCCCCTGTAGGACTTGAAGTTATGCAGCTCGAGCCGCTGGAGCGGCATCTTGGAGCAGCGTCTGGGTGTGGATGGGGATTAGATAACGAGAAAGCAGTCGGTTTGTTGTTGAGACGCGCTCCCACCCATGTCGCCAGTGGTTGACGCGACTTGGGTGGTGCGCATGGGAGTCACGTGAGTCTCGCGAGGCTGTCGATGAGCTGCAGCGATGAGCGGCTCTGTGTGTCCGGTACCCGGACCGGTTCCGAGCGGGGCGGGCAACAACGAGCAGGCGAGGATGTAGGATGACCGACCGACCAAGCGGTCACTCACGCGCTGTCATTTCCGACGATCCCTCGGCGTTGTCCGTGTCAGAGCACTATCGAGAACACGGGCGCGGAACCCTTTGACATTGTCAACTCACACTTTCGACAACTCAGTGTGATCAGCGGCTTTGAAGCTGTCGCTTCTTCCGCATACCTCAATCTCAACAATACCCCAACAGTTATGCCTTCCTCCTAGTCCCACTGTCAACCTCGGAAACCAACAGCATCCACCATGCAAGGCAGCTATCCATTAGACGGCCGGTACCTCGGCGGTCGCGAAGATGACGTCTCTCCAGCATCGCCCTCAGGCGGATCCAGCAAGGAGAAGCAGGAGCGGCGACCCGGCATTAATCGTACCAATCGTGAGTTGATGGGCGTCTTGCATCATAGCTGACGGACAGGGGCATGCGTGAGTGCAGCTAGAACCATTGCGATCTTGACAGCTGACATCCAGAACAACTGTCGACGGATGAAGATGCGCTGTGTCGGAGCGGATGACCCGCCATGTAAACGCTGCATCAACAGTGGACTGGAATGCGTGCTCGAGAAGCCTGGGCGGCCAGACACGATCGGCGAAGAGTAAGCTCTCATGACAATGGGGTCGAGCTGACTATGCAGTCGCATTCGCACGTTGGAGAACCAAGTCTCGGGCATCCAGAACACTCTGACTGACCTTGTCCAGACGCTGCGACAGGGTATGCTCAGCGGCGGCTTCAACTCTTCCGCATTGCCGTCGTCCTCCAGCGCGGCCGCGACCGAGTACGCCGGCACGCTCCCCTTCGGCCCCTCTCCAAGCGCGTCGATGGCTCCGCGCCGGGGAGCAGACGTAGGCACCTCGCCCTCGTTCAGCACACGGGGCACTGTGAACCCGTACATCGGCGGACCGCTGGACGCCGCCCAGCGCCATTCCCACGCCACGCCTGGCCACTCGTGGGTCCCCAGCCTCGCGACGACTAAGGATCGGCGGCACAAAGGGGGGACGGACTCGTTGCCACCTTCCCGTTCGGGGTCAGAAGCACCTGACGACATCCTTGGGACAGAGGAGATCATCAACCCTCTTGGGTCGATGTCGAAGTTGGCGGAGGCGGCGGTGGAGAGAGCGCGCGAGGAGGAGACACGCTCAGAAGACGATCTGGGAGTTACACCACTCAAGAGGACGCACAGTCGAGATCGCCTCGGGACGAAGAAAGCCCGACATGGGGCCCAGCGCACGATAGTCGAGGCGCAAGGTCTGCCGCAGAGCGTGACAGATGTGCCGAAGTCCAAGTCCAAGAAAGCTCACACGCACTCCCTCATGGATGTTGTGGACGAAGGCATCGTGTCGGAGGAAGAAGCGCGCGAGCTGATGGCGATCTACTACCAGGGCTCCAGCCACTTCATCCCCTGCTACGACCAGCAGTACGACACCTGGGACTCGTGAGTTATGCCGCTTCGCATCACCAACTAACCCCAGGCTCAAGAAGCGCTCCCCATTCTCGATAACGACCATCGTCATGGTGGGCGCCCGCGTACGCGACGGCGGCAACCCGCCGAGCACGGTGCAGAAGCTGGCACGTCTGCAGGCGCAAAAGTTCGCCACGGACACAATGTTCAACCCCGTCGCGCGCGTTGAGGCAGTGCAGGCGATGGCGATCCTGAGTGCGTTCAGCGACAACGGCTGGCTGCCTGGCGGACACGCGGTGCGCATGGCGCTCGACATGGGCATCAACCGGTCGTTCATCAAGCTCCTGCGCGGGGGGATGGGGAAGGGCAAGTCGCCCGAGGAACTAGAGGAGGAGCGCCCGCTCGTCGTGCAGTCGCGCGTTTGGTTTTGCGTGAGTTGCTAATGCGGGCTGGAACTGACATGCAGCTGTACCTCATGGAACACCAGATGGCGTATGGAATGGGCCGGCCTGCGATTCTGCGCGAGGACGAGACGATCGCGAACTGCCGGAGGCTGCTCGAGCATCCGCTCAGCATCACGTCCGACGCTCGTCTGATATCGACAGTGGAGCTGACAGCTCTCCGGGCGCCGCTTCACATCGAGCTAACGGCCGCGCCAGACGTGCCTATCGACCACTCAACACTGCACCGGCTGAAACAGGCGAACGCCGAGTTCGATTCCTGGGAACGATACTGGGACCACGTCTTAGCGGAGCGATTCGGCAAGGGCAAGGCCGACTTTTACCGCGAGTCTCTGGTGGTGCAGAGACAGTACGCCGAGCTGTTCGTGAACAGCCAGCTGCTGCGCGGCATCGTGAATCCCGCCGACGTCGCGAACATGCCCGAGGAGAAGCGCGTGCTCGCCCTGAGAGCGATGCGGAACGCCCAGGCCTGTCTCGAGATCTGCCTCCACGGCGAGAACTACAGGAACGGCCTCCGCTACGCCGTGCACTACACGCATGTGTGTGCCGCGTTCGCTGCCACATTCCTCATCCGCATTGCGCGTCTCTTTCCCGCCGAGCTCGACCTGCGCAAGACTGCCCGCGATGTTGAGGATCTGGCAAGGACGTTGTCCGAGATCCCGGCGGGTCGATACGCGCGTAGTCTGCGGCTTATCCTCCGCCGCGCTAGGAAGCAGAAGGTCATACCGGCCAAAAGTGCGAGGGGGAGTCCGAAGGCAAGCACTGCCCCTCTTCCCGAAGCACGCGATCCGCACGGGGAAGCAGCCCCCAGCGCAGCCAGCGTGGGCAGCGACACGCCCTTCGTGCCCAACCTGCTCATGGGCGCGAGTCAGATTCTCGACGAGTCCCCCTCCGGGTCCGAGAACAGGGAGATTTCCGAGTTTGACATGCTCTTCGCGCAGGAGAATTTGCAGCGTTCTGGTCTGAGTTTGAGCGAGGGCGAGAGCCTGCCGCTATTCCTGGACGGACACTCGCTCGGTGGCACATTTGACGAGGGCGACCTTGCGCCGTTCGTGGGACTCGAGCAGTTCTTCCTCCCTGTTGACATTGATAGCCGGCTCACGGACGCGGCGGGGCAGAATGTGCTCTGGCAGTGAGAGGGGATAGTCATGCATCACTCTTGTTGTTGTCCACACCATATGGCACACGGACTTCTATCGACACTTCTTACAATCGCTAACATAATTGCCTAGACACGCGGCATATCGCCCAGCAGGCCCATGAGCAGGCTCTCCCTGCTGTAGTGACCTACAGGATCGAAGTCGAGCTTGACGCCGTCGATGACGCCAAGATCGAGCTATTGTCAGCGCACGCTTACGGATTCACTCACATCAGCATAGATGATGCCCTCCTTGTCCCACAGCGGACCCGCCAGAACGTCTCCCAGTGGCCCGACAATAGCGCTTCCACCACGACTCCACACCTCGGGCGCGTTGACTTCCTTACTCTTCTCCTTCTCATCGACGGCCATAGCGGACCCCGATCCGCCCTGTCCACTCGCCGCATTGTGCGCCGAGGTCGAGTACGTCGCCAGATTGGGCGGGTATTCGGCCGGGAAGTCTGCCTGGCTCTGATACTGGTTCGCGGTAATGACATAGCACCTTCCCTCCATTGCAATGTGCTGCATGGAGGGCAGCCACGTCTGCCGCCCATCCGCCGTCGGGGCGAGGTACACCTCCACGCCCTTCTTGTACATGACGTACCGCGCGAGGGGCATGTAGTTCTCCCAACAGATGAGCGCGCCAATGCGTCCCACCGGCGTCTGGACGACTGGGAGGTTGTCGTCCCCTTCCTCGATACGCGCGCTTGCGGACTTAACGTTTCCCTCCGCGTCGCGCTTCTCGGAGCGCGAGGAGCGGGGTGCAGAAGAGGGGTTCACGGCCTCGCCCTGTGACCACACGATACGCTCGGCTCCGGTCGGCTGCAGCTTGCGGTGCTTCGAGAGCAGCATGCCGGAGGGGCCGAAGAGGAGGTTGGTGCACCACAACGTGGAGCCGATGTTCGAGCACTCGATCACGCCGACGGAGAGGTAGAGGGCGTACTTGCGCGCAATCTGGGCCAGCTCCTTGAACGCCCAGAAGGGGTCCGAGGGGGACTGGGCTGGTGCGGTGGAGAGCCAGTCGTGGCCGACGGCGTCGGAAGGGACGTGAACGGCAGACTGCGAACGTTAGCGAGCGAACTGCTTATCTCGCTAACTCCATCGCCATCGCCGCCCGGAACTCATCAGTGTCGGAGCTCGACTCACCTTCACATACCGCCCGTACCAGTCACGATCGGCCTGGCTCCTACTCCCAATCCTGAAGTCGAGGTGCCGGGGATAAGCACTGAGGAACGCCTCGGGAAAGACAACGATCTCGGCCCCATTATCCTTCGCAGTGAAGACAAGCGAGCGCAGCTTGTGCATGCTCTTGTGCAGGTCGTAGGCGACCGAGGCGGCTTGTACGGCCGCGACGCGGACGGTGCGGGGGTGCTCCATGCTTGGCTAGGTTTCGGTGGCGAAGGAGAGTGACAGAAAGGGCCGACGGTTGTTCGGTAAGAAATGAGGAGATGAAGTGCTGATAAGGAGGTTGAGGAGGCAGCTGACAAGTGGGCGGCTGAGATGCTATCTTGGTCAGCAGTCAGATGATGCCGCAAGTGGGCAAACGTACGACTATCGGAGAACGCCTTGCTGCGGTGATTTCGTCAGCTGAGTCGTAGCTAGTTGTCAGTCGTCAGTGGCGACAAGTGCAACGATGAGGAGGACATTGCTTCAGACGACGAGCGAGCGCCCTTTGTATCTACTCCGCAGGCCGGTAGTCAAGTGTGCTTCCCACTCCAAGAAGTGGACCGGGTCGACCGGCCGATCCCATCTGGACATGACGAGTGGAGGTTGCTCGGGGAACACGCCGCATTCCGATGTCCTACCCCGCTCTCAGATCTGGCCAGATCGGGCGACAGCGGGGAACGACGGAGTATGACGGAAGCAAAACGCGTCGGTGGAGGTGGGGCCAAACACTCCTCGCTCCCTGATGGCCCGTGCTCGCCATCATGGTCTTGTGCAGATATCCTCCTAACGCCGGGCCTGGGTCTTCAAGCTCCCAAGTTTCATAAACCACTGCATAAACCGCTGTTGGGCGGGAGTACTAAACGAATGATAATTATCGTGCACTAGAACTAAAAGAAACTTGCTACGTCTTTACTTCACTCAACATCAAACTTCATTTTGTTACGAAACGAAAACTAAACTTATTGCTTTTCCAAACCAGTTTCTCGCCAACTAACCTAACTACTTCGTCGTCGCACCCCCGTGTTTTACAACACTTACTCCTCCCCAGAGAACAGCAGAGGTATTATAAAACCCAATGATCTGTTGAGAGAAAGAGTCGAAAGTCCGAATGAAAGAAAAAGACCGGGTGATCCCTCAGGTGTCCATTGAGCGAAAAGCGAAATGAAACCACAGAGTCAATACCAAAACGAGTTACAAGTTCAAGAACAAGAGACGAAAAGGCGGAAAGCGTTGATGAAAACCGAATGATTCCCAGAGGGCGAAAGGTAGAAATGATAGAAGAAAGATAAAAGTGTCACGGAGGGCACAAAGGAAGAACGCCAGATAGGTTTGCGTCCAGAAATGTGTGGGAATGGGGGATGTGGGTGTGAGGTGTGTGAGAGGGATCATGGGAAGTTCAGCTTTCAGTGAGCTTTGCCGGGGATACCCTTGCTCTTGTCGTCGTCTCCACCAACGTAGGCGAGGTCGTCCCACTGGCCCTCGTTGGGCGCTCCGTGGCCAGTCATTCCCTCGATACCGGTCAGGTCCATGTCGTCAAAGCCATGAAAGTCTTCGATCTCGAGGGGGGCGTCAAAGCCAGGAGCCGAGGGCTCGGGGTCGGGAGTACCCGCGTGAGCCACCGTGAAGGTGGTGTTCGCGGGGTTGATGGTACCGACTGCGGCTGCAGGGTCCGCAGCGGACGGCGCCGCATTACGACCGTCCGCCTTGTCACCTTTTGGGCCATCCGACTTCTTAGAGGGGGCATCAAGGAGGGACTTGGGGGGTTCGACTATAGCCGATTGTATTTCTGCAAATTGGGGCCGATCGCTCGGCGCTTCGCCTTTGGCGCGAAGAGCAGCGTCCTCCTCGTAGATCTTGCGGAGGTGCTCGTACTCCTGCTTGTCCTTCTCGGCTTGCTGGAGGTAAGGGCGCTTCTCGTCGTCCGAAAGGCCGCGCCATCGCTCGGCAGCGAGAACGCTCTGGCGAGTGGTCTCGCTCTCTGCACCCCAGACCTGCCTCTTCAGGTCATCGTTCTCACGAATGCCCTTGAGGAAGAGGAAGTAGGCAGAAAGAGGCTTCTTAGGGGCGTTCGGGTCCTTGATGTTACCCTTGCGAGACTTGCCTTCCTTACGCTGCTGCGTACGGAAAGCGTTCTCCGTCTTGATGTCCTCGGGAGTGAGGGTGGACTGCCAGGCGGCAAGGTCCTTTTTGTACTGCTCCTTGCCCTCGGCGACCTTGCCGGCGTAATACCGTCTTCGCTCGTCGGTGAGGTTGGCGTAGGCGATACCGGCGTCCTTGGCGATCTGGGCGACGTTGAGCTTGGGGTGGATCGGGGTGCCACCGGGGGTGGTGCCAGCCTCGGCAGCAGCGGCAGCCTTGGCCTTGTTGAGCTCGTCGGTGAAGAAGAGCTGCCAAGCAGAGGGAGCCTGACGAGGAGGGCGAAGGTGGGACTTGGTAGGGGCCTTGGGGGCGGGCTTCTCCTCCTCCTTCTTGCTCTTCTTCGACGGCTTGGACTTGGACTCCGTCTTGCCTTCGCCCTCATCCGCAGACGACTCGGATGGCCGCTTGCCCAGGACTTGCTCCGAAGGCTCGGCGGTAGCAGGAGGAGCGGCGGCAGCGGCAGCGGCGGCGGCAGCATCCTTCTTCTTAGACTTCTTGGCGGGGGCAGCCGGGGCCGGGGCGGCAGCCGCGGCAGGTGCAGCCGCAGACGCAGCGGGGGCGGCGTTGGCATTAGCCTGGGTGGTGGCAGGCACCTGTTGCTGCTGCTGCTGAGCGGGCTGCTGCTGCTGTTGCTGTTGCTGTTGCTGCTGCTGCTGCTGCTGGCCCTGGTGAGGACCAGGAGGGTAGTAGCCGGGGGCGCCGTTCCACTGGTTCCAAGCGCCGTACTGGCCGGGAGGGAGCTGGCCACCCATCTGGGGGACGGGCTGCGGCGGAGGAGGGAAGGGGTGGTGGTTACCGTAACCTTGCCACGGGCTCACGACAGACTGCTGCTGGTTGGAGCTGTTGCTGCCCTGGGTGCGGGCAGACTGGCCGGCGCCAGAACCGCTGCCACTCGTCTGCTGAGACGGCTGCTGTTGCTGCCACTGGTTCGAGCCCTGGCGCGACTGGTCCCAGTTGGGGTAGCCCTGCTGGCCGGCAGCAGAGCTGTAGTCGAAAGCAGAGCCAGCGCCAGTTCGCGAAGACTGCTGAGACTGGTCGTTGTTGCCACCAGATCCGCTCGCAGCGGCAGCGCCAGCGGTCATCGAGCCAGACGAGCTCTGGCGACCCTGGACGGGAGCCTGAGTGAAGCCGCTGGATGGCTGGCTGTAGTGCTGCTGCCACTGGCTGTTGGCGCTACCCTGGTGGTGGCCACTGTGCTGCTGGTCGTAGTACGAGCCATAGTAACCACCGCTACCGTACTGCTGGCTCTGGCCAGAGCCGACGCCCTGGCTGGAGTGACCACCGCTCAGCACACTGGATGTTTGCTGGTAGGGCGACTGACGCGTCAGTAAAAGTCCTGACCTCACTGGTGGAGGAAGGCAGGTCCGACGCGTTGTTGTACGTAACGAGACCAAACAACCGGAGACGCGTAAACAACGCGTCAGAGCAGGCTGCATCCTTCCTCGCAACCGCATCCACTCACCTTGGGGTTGGATGTCCGTCGGGAGCCTGATGGCATTGACGGGGAAGTCGTGTTGTAGAGGTTACTGGGCGTGTGAGCGGGGATCGGCGCGACAATCGGCATCCGGAACAAAGCCGGATGGATGACTATCAATACTCACCTCATGTTACCACCGTAGTTGTAGCCGGTACCGACGTTGGCGAAGCCAGCGGCCTGCTGGTACGCCGCGTACTGGTCATCGGAGGTCGCGCCTCCAGCCCCGGTCGCGTACGACCGGGGATTTGTTGGATCGCGCTGATGGGAACCGGTGTTCGAATACATGGGAGTCTGTGGATGGCGTCAGCGGATTGTCATGGCGCAAACGCGCTGCAGACGCGCATCCACGACAGTGGATGCATCCAAATGGCGTTAAATGACTTACATTACTCCAAGGCTGCGCCAGGTGTCCTGGATGAGCAGCTGTAGCAGTTGAAGAGTTCTGCATGAGAGCGGGTCGCCTGTGACCACTGATAGGGGGCGGACCAAAAAGTGGGCCGAGGTCACATGACAGATGGGAATCGGGTTAGTAATCCGTGGGGTTCGGATTGGTGTTTGGGTGGATAGACGCCGTGTTTGGTATGCATGGCGGAGCAGAGTGGAACCAGGCAGTGGATGGATGCACGGAGGAGCAGATCATGCAGCGCAAGAGGTGGATGCAGTGAGGGATCACGAAAGGAGAAGGACGGATGTCAGCATTCGTTGCAGAAAGAAGGAAGGGGAAGAAACGCCCACGTCCAGGTGCGGATGATGGGTGTGTGCTGGGAACTCACCGCTCGCTCAAGGATCCGAGACTTGATAAGAGTTATCTGAGACTACGAGAGGGAGGATGCTAAGCACAGCGGCGCGTGTCGCGGATGCTTTGCGATAGCGATAAGCTGTTGTTTGGTTCCAGGACGTATGGATGGGTCTTGGAGGAAGGGACCGAGAACCGAGGGGGTGCTGGTGTGGTGCGTGGTTACGTGCAGCTGGGCAGGATCAGACAGGGCGACGATTGATGCTGTCTGTACCTAATCGCTGTCCTGTGTCCTGCGTTGGATGCGGGGTAGAGGGTGCGAGGAGGAAGGGGCGGCAGTAACGCGGCGGCGGCGGGCGGAGAAGCCAAGCAGCAGCAGCAGCAGCGGCAGAGGAGGGAGGGGAGGTGTCTACTGAAAGAGATAGTGTTCTCGTGCAGGGAGGGGGAGGAGGGACGGAGGGGGGGGGAGGGGAGCAGACAGCGGCCGGCCGGTATGGGCACGCAGTCAGTGTGGTGTGGGAGGAAGGGAAGAGGAGAACGGCGGCGGTCCAACCAAGCCTATGGCAAGGGAGAGAGGGGCCAGAGGGGAGGGCAGGTGTGTGAGGGTTCGAGGAGAGAGAGGGCGTGGGCGTAGGCGCAGGCGTAGGCTTGTGGATGTGTTGCACCAAGCCAGTACCAAGGCCAAGGGAAGGACGAGGGCTTAGGTCAAACTAAGACCACGTTGTGCAAGGTAAGGAGAGGGATGAGGGGGATGTGCCGTGTGTGGGACCTAGACCTAGTCGGCGGCGGCGGAGGAGGATGACTACAGAGGGCAGACGCTGTCAGAGCAGACGAGCTGAATGGGTAGTCGATGTGGGTGGAAGTGTAAAAGGGGAGGAAAAGGAAAGGGAGGCGAGGGGAAAGGGCGATGGGACGGGCGACGGGGCTGTGTGGGCTGTGGGGAACAGCCGGGCGGCGGGGCGGGCGGCGAAATCGGAAGGGCAGGTTCGCGGCAGGTTCACCCAGGACCGCTAGGACAGGCAACTGGGTCCCAGAGTCACAGGTAGGGGACCTCCTGGAGCTACGCTGGCGCAGGTCAAACGGGGGCTTAGGCTTCTCTGCTTAGAGCGGCCGTCTGTTTGGCTGGCTGGGAGGGGATAAGGGGGAGACCGGGGGGAAGGGGGCCTGGGGGCTCAGAAGCAAGCACTAAGTAAGAGCTATGGGCGGTGGGCGGCTCGGCTGCGCTTTGTGTTTACTCGTCCCAGGGGACAAGGTGTAAGGTGCAAGGCTACGGGGTCCGGGGCGTATGGGCGCCCACGGCTCACTGGCTTACAGGCTACGGAGGGCAGCAGCAAGGGGAGGGGCGACGTAACGAGGGGCGCGGGGCGTGGTGCTCTCTGGCTCTGGCTTCTTCCCCTCTGACAATCCGAGCAGCAGGAGCAGACAATGACTGGCAATCCTCGTCTCCCTCCGCAGCGCGACGTCGTTTTTGGTTAATTGGGTGCTTTCGCTTCTCGCTGGTACCCAGGGTATGCTTCTGCCTCCGCTTGGCTCCTCTAGCACTCCAGAGTACTTGAGCCGCGGAGACTCAGACGCGCCACGCAAACTTTGCCAATCCACCGCCCCTTAACGAACTGCCTGGATTCGATTGTTTTCACATTCGTCCCGCGCCCCGTGCGCCCTGATTCGCCCGTAGGATCACAGGATCAGCACTAGCGCTGATCCACTGATCCTGGCTCAAGCCCAGGTTCCAGGTCGAGTCGCTCACTCAGGATCACCTGGATCACTACTCGGTGATTTCCTGGCCCTCTCGGTATTACAGTCAGTGGCAAAATGACGTATGCTTGCACGTGGTCAGTCGTCCGTTCGGCGAGCCGATCATGTGACCGGGGTGCCTGGAGGCGTCTTGAGATCCTGGCAGACCTCCACCTCTGTGGGTCACGCTTCGAAGATTTCGACGGCCGCGAGCGACAGACTTGCGAGTGATCGATCGAGGCATCCTCGAGCTGCAACTCATTCCTCACCTTGATCCCTTGACGCGTGCCGCCCATATCACTTGCGACACCTCAGACACCGACACA
>BCJJ01000007.1:1058879-1213187 GCA_039545355.1 Trichosporon coremiiforme
CCCCCCCCCCCCACTTTCACTGATCTTGACGCTCTCGGAACCATGCCCGACATCAAACTACGGAATCAACCGTTCGACCTCGTCTTCCACCCGAACGAGCCGGTCGTGTACGGTTCGCTGCTGACCGGCGAGGTCAAGGCCTGGAAATATGATGACGCTACCGGTGAGACGACCAAGCTGTGGAGCGTGCGACCGACGAAGAAGACTGCGCGAGCGCTGGCGGTCGAGGAAGACGGAAAGGCGATGTGGATGGGAGGGAAGAGCGGCGTGTTATGGTGAGTGTAGCTCTGAGCGATGGGGTGAGGGGCAATGGAGAAGAGCAGTTGTGGGGTCTGGGAGCGTATTGTGATGTGAAGAAGGGAGGCGAGAACGGACGTCGAGGTGGAAGGCAGCGTACGTCTTATATCAGACGAGGAGGGCACTGGTTCGAGTGCCAGATGCCCCCGACCTATGGGCGGCACCCAGGCGTGGTCATGCGTGCAGCAGAGGGGCGGAAGGTGCAAGACGTGAGGAGGACCGGAAGGGCAAGGACGGGACGGGCAGGAGGAAGGGGCAAGAGAGACGGCGACGGGCTGTGGCCCAGTGGGCTGTGGGCTGTGGGCTGTGGTCTGGGCTGCGGGCGTTGGGCGAGGTGCAGTGCATCTGCATCCTTTCGATGTGCCGCGTTGTTGTGTGCGAAGCATGGAGTGTCCTGCGATCCTGCATTTGTGCATGCCTTGATTGCCTGCGTACCTGCATCCTGCGTACTGTCGTGCGTCCGGGGTCGAGGAACAAGGGGGCCAGCAGCGACTCAGGCCCGCGCCGCAACCTCACACCCCTCTGGTCTTGGCTGGATTCATTCAGCCGGCAGCCCTTGGGATCGTGTGCATCGTGTGGTCTGGAGGTGACCCAGTGACCGCCGCCCGTGGCTTTGATACAGACCCCGCTGATCTTACTGGTTTCCTGGTGCTAACGTGCAGCCGAATGGACGCCACCATGGGCACAGTCCTGCGCGAGCATGAACAGGCACACGAGTGAGTCCTCACAGACACGGCACACCTTCCTTCCTGGGATCCGGTTCAGCCCTGGAACTGCCCAGAGCCCGGCCTGACACATCACTGCAGCTCCCCCGTCAACCGCATCATCTGCGTCAACGAGTCCTTGACCGCTTCAGGCGACGACGAGGGTGTCATCAAGGTGCGTATGCGCTGCGTGCCTTCTGAAACCGCCCACTCTTTCACGAGCCTCTATTCATTCCTGGCACGACAGCCCACGACCATTCATTCAAACGCCTTTTGGCACTGAGCTTCTCTCTCTCCCTGACCATCCAATTCCACCACTGACGAGATCGTGACCATGCTGACCAGCAGTTCTGGGACCCGCGGTCACCGGAATGCGTGCGCGAGTACAGGCAGCACTTCGACTACATTTCTGGCTTCACTTACTTCGACGACAAGCGACAGCTGGTGACGACGTCGGGCGATGGCTTCCTGTCCGTGATCGACATCCGGTCGAAAAAGAAGGAGCCGCTGCACATGTCGGACGACCAGGAGGACGAGCTTCTGTCAATCTGCCAGATCAAGGGCGGACAGCGTTTCGTCGTCGGCAGCGGTCTTGGCACCGTCAGCGTTTGGGACCGCAAGATGGGCTTTGGCGACAGCGTCGACCGCATCGTCGGCCACCCGGCGAGTGTCGACGCCGTCGTCGCGCTCACGGACGACATCATCGCCACCGGCTCCGAGGACGGCATGGTCCGCGTCCTCCAGATCCAGCCCAACAGCTTCCGTAAGCTTCGTCTCTTCCGGATCCAGCTAACAAACAGTTGGTGTCATTGCTACGCACGACGAGTACCCGATCGAGCGCCTGGCGCTGGACAGGAACAAGAAGTGGCTTGGCTCGGTCTCGCACGACGAGTGCATCAAGCTCACCGACGTCGAGAACATCTTTGAGGATGCTGAAGACGATGAGGGCGCTGAGCGTGCTGACGAGGGGGAGGACATTGAGATGGGTGCCGAGAAGGAGGGTAGCGATGACGAGGACTCGGACGAGGAGGGCGAGGACGAGGAGATGGCTGAGGACTCGGATGACAGCGACGCGCCCCGCCAGAAGAAGAATAAGAAGAACCCGATGGGCGACTTTGGTCGCTCGGCGCGCGAAGACGACAACGCAGGCTTCTTCGATGACCTCTAGCCTAAGTTCGTTCACCTCCCATCGCATTACACCTCTGCTCACTCAATCTCAACCATCTCATCCACTTCACATTCGGTCTACCGTGTTCCTCATTCATAGATGCTAGACGCCCATGCATATTGTACAACAGTGTGAAGTCTAAATGCCCCTCTACTTGGTGGGCAGTCCAATCGCCCTCCTCTTCTTCTTGACGTCCTTCTCGAACCTGCTCTTCTTGGCCTTGCCGTTCCTCTCCTTGCCACCCGCCGTCTTGGCGCGCTTCGTGATTCCCTCCCTCTTTCCGAACCGGTCCCCGGCTCCGTCCCAAGCACTGCTGCCCCCGTCTCCAAGGACACCCTCGAGCTCGGCCTCGAGGCCGTTCCGCCTCCTGTTCCTGACACCGCCGACACCGAAACCAAGCGCGAGAGCCTCCTCGTCCTCGCGACGGCGCTTCGCCTCGCGCTTGCTCGTGACGAGACGGGTCATGTTCTCCTCTTCGAACTCGGCGATGCGCTGGAGCTCGGCCGCGCGGCGCGCCGACGCACTGTTCGTGTGCGCGCCCGCCTGCACGGGGCGCGTAGAAAGACCAGACGTAGTCTGCACGGCGGGGGCGCCGGCCAAGCTCTGCGCAAACTCGGACAGGAGCGCGGGGGCACGGCGCTCGCGCACCTTCTTCTCCCCCTCTTCGTTGTAGGGCATGGCGGCGACACGGGGGGGCTTGTACACGCCCCCGTCGCCTTCTTCCTCGGAATCGTCGTTGCGGCGAGACTTCTTCGGCTTGGCCGCTTCGGCAGCCTCGGAACGCGCATTGGCCAGCATCGCGGCGGCGTTGGGGCGGAAGGACAGCATGTCGTCCTCGCCCACCTCAGTTGCCTTCTCGGGCTTCTTCTCCGCGGCTTCGGCGAGGCCGACGAGCTTCTTCACCTGGTACTCGAGCTTGCCCTCCATGGAGCGGACCTTGTCCATGACGTCGTGGCAGAGGGCGAGCTCACCGGCCAGCTCGTCTTCGACCTCGCCTGTGCGCTCGCGGATCGTGCCCGCATTGAAAGGGGTGGAGAGAGCGGCACTGGCGCCCGCGTTGGGGGTGTCGGACTTGGCGCAGGTCAGGCGAAGACCGACGAGCTGAACGAGGTGCTGCAGCGACGCAAGCAGGAGCTGGGGACGAACCAGCAGAAGGGAGATTCCCTTCTCAAAGTCGAGAGAGGGGTCAGCCTTCTTCGCCTTCTTCAGCAGAGGCGCAGCAGAGGACGTCGTGGCGTCAACGGCAGTCTGGAGCGTGCCGAGGAGCTTGAGGATCTCCTCACTCGATGGCGGTTCGGGGGTGCTTTCGTTCGAGTGCGACATCTGTGTGTCAGTTCCTTGCACAACAAGCCAACCTGTGGGAGGCATGGAGATACCCCTCAGTCACGAGTTTTCTAGGCTCGCTCCGCCCTCCTAAGGCGGATAGGCGTTGTAATCATTATTCAGTGCCCAGTGCGGAAACATCATCGGGGAGCAGTGTGTAGCTGGGGATGCCGTGCTCGCCGTGAACCAGCCATGCTGGGGCGGAGCGACGGACATCCTCCCTTCCTTTGAGTCGCGGGTGCAGGAACGCGCACTCACCGTTGTGGTAGCTGCTCTGGATGCAGCGAGTGTGTTGTTGTCAAGCCCGCCGTCGCCGAGCACAAATCTGAGGAGCAGGTGTGGGAGACGGCGGTGCCTCCACTCCAAAAAATTGCTTCCGCCGTGCTTCTTCTGGCTCGCGCGAGCGTTTCATGACGGCAAATGCTGAGGCTTGTTCTTCGTGTGAATTGTTTAAATCTGGGGTATGCTTTCGCTTTTCTGCACTGTGGACTGTCATGTTGAGAGGAGGTTGCAGAAGCACTCATGTTCAAACCGCAAGATACTGGTCGCTGCGTCGCTTCGGTGGCGACTCGACCGCCGCTTCGATCACCCCGCTCAAGCCCACACCCCCCGCGGCATCAGCGGCACGCCACACCCGGTCCAATCACGTGAACCTCCACCCCACCTCCACCGGCTACCGGTCCAGGCGAGGTGTCATCGGTCATCGAGAACGACTTTCGACGAGCTTCGCGTCCTTTGCTACACACTCCAAAACCATGGCCGAACCGACAAACCCGACCTCGCCTGATCAGATCCTCGCCGACGTCCCCGGAAAGTGGCAGAACGCGAAGGAGAGCGGAGAGCTGCTCTTCTTCCCCTCCACTGAGCGTATCGTCCCGGGCGACTTTCCGGTGAGTGTGGTTCGGGGGCTGCGAGCAGAGCGAAGTGATGGCCGCGGCGCAAGTGATGGCCTTGGAGGAAGTACCACGTGCATTGCTCCGTTTATACTCGTGTATAGCGGACAGAATCAAGCTAGGTCACGTTCTAGCTCAGCTGACAGACCAGTTCCAGATCCGGCTGTGCCCCGCGCTCGCGCAGAAGCCGATGGGCAATGTCGACAAGGACAGACCGAAGGACGACAAGCCGAAGACTTCCCCGTTCCAGCCGCCGTACATTCCCGACCTGTATGTCGGGAGTCTCCAGGGCGTTGACGGCGAGAAGAACATGTCCGTGCTGGTGAGTGCGCACTCCCTTTCCCAACAACTAGACCACAGGACGCTGTCATCACCACATCTCTGATCCGCGGGCGAGCTCTGAGTTGATCGATCAAAGCTGACACCCAGCTGAACAAGTTCTCGGTCGCGCCGCACCACTTCCTCCTCTGTCCCGTAGAGGACGAGCCGCAGTCCCTGCCCCCGACGCCGCCCGAGCTTGCGCGCGTGTACTCCCTCGTCCAGGCGGACAGGAAACGCGGCAAGAGCCTGCTGGCCTTCTACAACGGCGGTCCCGGCGCCGGAGCGAGCCAGAAGTGGCGCCACGTCCAGTTCACGGAGGGCGATGCGCCGGTCGAGAGCTGGGTTAGGAATGTGACGTTTGAGCGGAAGGGTGAGTCCGACGAGCGGTCGAGCGGCCAAGCGTAGCGAGGCTACGCGCTACGCAGTCCACGAAGACCGTGCCTACAGTGCAGACTACGCTGCAGTGACAAGGGACCACAGCTACATTGCACACGAGCTGCAGCTGACAGCAGACCGCGCAATTGTGCACCCCGACCTGCCGTACTTGCACATCATCCATCCCCTCCCCGACTGTCCCTACCCGCCGACACCGGACCAGCTGACTGAGCTGGCGGACAAGCTCGCCCCTGTCCTGATGCGTTCGCTGGACCTCGCCTTTGACGCGCTCCGTCGTGCCGGGCTCGATAGGAGCCAAGGCTGGAACCTGCTCATGACTGAGTAAGTCGAAGCGAGCCGCGAGCGAAGCGAGTGCGAGCGCTCGCTTCCTTGACCCCTTTTTTCAATCCCACCCGGGAGGACCCTTTCTTTCAGCTACGTGTGATTTGAGGTTAGCTGACAGCCAGACAACACCTGCACCTGATCCCCCGCTCTGCGCCCAGCTACGCCCTCCCGGGCTCGGGAGGAACGCTCGAGGTGAACGCGCTCGGGTACGCGGGCCAGCTCCTCGTCAGGTCCGAGGAGCAGTCTGCCGCCCTCGACGAGGTGGCCAAGCAGCCTGAAGGCCTGATGGGCATTCTCCTGAAGTGCGGTCTGGACCGCAAGTATGGCGAGGAGGCCCTCACGCAGGACGCGACGCAGCATGGAGGGGCTGGCTCGGCGCTCGAGTTGCTGTAAGCTGTTGCTCTGGGGCTGGGGTTGACGCTCAGTGATGACGGTGGTGGCGAGAAGCCCAAGCTCTGAGTCCCGCCAGTCATCGATGCACTAAGATAAGAGATCGCGATCGTGGGACAGTGGGACAGATAGGGCTAGATGCATTTCTGGATGGTAGTCTATGTCCCTTGCGCATGTCGCGCTGTATGAGATCAGGGAATGGTGGTCGGGGGGTACAACAGATGATGGGTATCGTTTTCTCCAGACATGGTCTTCTCCTCCTTCTGCATTCTACTCTCCTCTTCACGTCTCGATAACCGAAGACAGGCACTATCGGATACTCTGCAACGAGGCCGTCGAGCTCCTCCGGTCCAGCTCGAAATGTTCCGGCCGCACCTCCTCGGCGTCCGTATCCCCCGTCCGCCGGCTCCAGAAGCTGCCCGCGATACTCGGCACTTTCGCTTTCACTTTTGGGCTCATAGCGCTCGAGTCGCCATACAGCGGTTCTTCCTCTGGCTCAGATAAAATGACGCTTCCAGTCCGAGAGGGCGGTTTGCTGGGTCCCCGGCTACTAGAAGCGCGCCGTGTCTCCAGGCCGAGACCGAGTTCCGGATCCCGCGACGAGGTGGGGAGGGGACGGTATGACTCGCCCATGTCCATCTCCTCGGGGTGGCCCTCGGCGTGCTTCCCCGCCTTGATCAGTTGGTCGATGAGACAGAACTGGAGCACGTTCATAATAAGCGGGAAGATGCTGAGGACGAAGACGACCTGGACGTCGGCTGGCAGAGCTCCTAGGATGCTCTGACCGGCGCGGATGAGTTCGCCGCTAATGCCGGGGAGAGTTAACGGCAGTAGCACGACGAGCTTCATGGCAACCACTGCGAGGAGGTAGGGCTGCAGTTGCCGGAGCCAAATTGACATTTGCGGCGGCACGCCGTAGTGCCCCGTCACGTAGCTGTCGGGGCCGAAATGCTTGATGAAGAGCGCGGTGAAGCCCTTCAGCGCCAGGTAGATGATGCCAACGCCCAGTGTCGTGTCGATCAGAATGTTCAGGAAGTACACGCTGCACGGGTTGTTCGGGTTGGCGGCGTCCGCGTCTGCGATAACGAAGGAGATCTGCGGTCAGCTCACGTTGCGACGTATCACAGCTGTGTGACCATCGCTGCCAGGTCCGCTGCCAGCTCTAATCCTACACCAGCACCCGTACGGCACCTGCAAAGAACAGCACCGGCTGGCAACCTGAACGCGGCGGCAGCGCTCGCTTTGCCCTCGACTCACAAGGATGTTCAGCATGTGGATGACGCCCTGCCCAACGAGCTGCTTCGCGACATCGAGCGCCCAAACGCGCCACGGCCGCTTGCGCTTCTCGAGGTGGCGCTTCACGACCAGCGACCCGATGACGAACACACCCATCAGCGCTTGCACTATCAGCGCCGTCGGGCCGAGGAGGTGGCAGCGTTCTGCTGTGGGATCTGGCGGCGGCGGCTCGAGCCGCGGGACCTCGACGGGGGCGGTTTCGTTCATGCTGAGGTTGGGGGCGAAGCGGAGCCGAGCGGAGAGGCGGGGAAGTTAGAGGAAAGAAGAACGGGGAGAGGGAGGGGGGTGAGGGCGCGGCGATGAAGGCGCCGACAGCGATGCGCGCCCTGCTTGCGATGCGCGATGCGGTGCGGAAGTGCGGGGATGACGTCGGAGCTCGTGTGCGAGCTTCCACCGCTTAGAGAGCCGGGATAGATATCGACCAGCTGTAAGTCGCAGACAGTGTTCTGCGTGTTATGGTCGATAGCGTTGAAGATGGGTGGTTGGCGGGGAGGACGGGATGAATGAGCGGCAGTGGTAGGACAGGTGTGGATTAGGGTTCAGGTCGCGATGTCGGAGGAGGAGAGTCGAAGTCGAGGCTACGCTTCTGTTGTCAGACGGTGTGTTTCAGTTGTGTGAGTAGGTTACCTTGACGTATCCATGAACCGGTCTAGTCGTGAGGAGGATGAGGAATGGTGTGGGAGGTGATAAGATGAAGCTAGAGGCAGACTGCTCGTCGTGTGCTAAGTGAGGGGCCCACGTAGCGTGACCTGGTGAGTGTGAGTGGCTTATGCGTCAGAGGTCGAAAGGTCGCCGCACAGCCGCAGTTTACCTTTTCAGCCGGAACGAACCCTAATCGCCCATTTCTATTTCAACGACATTAGGACTGCGCATATATCTCTAATGACGACGCGCGGCTTCTCATTTTCGCATATCCCACCGGCGTACCGGCCCCCTCCGGCAACATCATGCGGACTTCGCACTGCATCTCCGCGGGATCGACGAAATGTTGTGAACGCTGCTGTCGATCTTTGGCCACTCACCTTCCCCTAGTGACGACAACATCGATCACGACAGCAAACGACAATGACGACTCTTCTCCGTGGAAGCGTGTCTGGAGCTTCGAAGCTGTGTTCGACCAGCAGTGTCCGGCAACTGCACCTGTCGGCAGCGACTGGATCGGCAGCGAGGTGTAAGTTTCGAGGTCTGTATTATGAACTAACCTCAGACGTTGGAGTGACTGGAGGAAGAGCCGATTTTTCGTCGGCCGCAAACTCTGCGTCGTCGGCGTCCTCCAGGTCACCTGCTCTTGCTCCGGTGGCTCTGACGAGGGCGTACTCGGACTACTCCCGGCGATCCTACAATGACCGACCTCGGCGTCCGCGCGAGGGGCGAGGGCAGTGGAACGACGACCGGTCATACGGGAACCGTTCCAACTCCCGTGACCCGCCGCGAGAGCCTCGTGAGCGCCGCGAGCCCCGCGAACCCCGTGTACGCTGGGCCGACCGTGTCGAAGATGACCAATCCGCCTCTTCCTCACGCCCAGACCGACCCTCTCGATCCTCGTCCTCCTCCAGACAACCTCCCGCTTCCTCCAGCGCCGAGACCCCTTCCGCAGGAGAGGAGAAGAAACGTCGCTGGAACCCGACCAAGAAACTGACGCACGCGACCATGTCGGCCGTCCGCGAGCTGCACCGTCAAGATCCCGAGCAATGGACAAAATTCGCCCTGTCCAAGCAGTTCGGCGTGTCTTACGAGGCGATCGGCCGGATTCTGAAGTCCAACTGGCGCGAAAAGCAAGCGGCAAAGGCGGCGCCGGCTAGTGCTGCTGCGGCGTCGTCTTCTGGAGGTATGACGGCACCCGGCAAATGGAGCTTGGGCGAGGAGGAGGGCATGACCATCGCTGAGACTACGGATCCGGCCGCGTTCGTCCGCAAGGCTTATGAGATGAAGCGAAACTTGGAGGCTGAGGCTAGGGAGAAGGAGGAGAGGGAGTAGTCCGTTGTTGTACTTTATGCACGCACTTTTCATTATGCTGGTTGTTGCAGGCAGGGCAGATGTGTGCAAGTGCAGGGTGGAGTTGGTATGTCGTGTTTTTGCTTGAGTGACCGTTTAGGCCGTCCATGCATGTATTTCAATGCTCTGTTTCTCGACATTGCTTTCAGTGGTGCTACAGTTCCTTCTCCGCGCTAGAGAAAGACGCTCCGATGAGTGTGAGTTGCGTTTGTACTTGAGGTTACTGGCACATTGACCGTGTTCAGTGGCGGCATATCTGCTAAAGTCAAGTCATCATGCTCATGCAAACGCATACTCACAGGCTCACTACTTTACAAACTGGCAGCAAAGTACACAGGAACCCCAGTGAGCACAGAATGGACATGCATGCATCTGTGTGGACACACCAAGGAGGTCATGTGTGAGCACACCAACATCACCCGAGTGCCACACTCGAAGAGATGGTCAACGTCAGCCTCCCTTCTACCATCCATGCAGCTCAGACATCGATCACAGGGCATAAATGACATAAGCTACAAGATCTACCACTCTACTGCATCTTCTCCGCGACCTCCTTGTCCGCGACCTGCTTCAAGATCTTGAGCTGGTTCGCGACATCCTGCAGCGTGTTGAGGACCTTCTTGTTGCCCTCCAACCACCCGTACTCGAGGTACTCGATCCCGTGCTCGCCACAGTACTCCTTCACGAGCAGCGACGCCTTTCGCAGATTATGCCGCGGCAGGCGCGGGAAGAGGTGGTGCGTCACCTGCAGGTGCAGGCCGCCGTGGATGAACTCGGCGTCCTCGGAGCAGACCACGTCCATTGTCGTCCGGAGCTGGCGACTGGGGAAGGACTCGGTGGGACCCAGGTCGTCGGTAGAGCACGCAAAGTGGGAAAGGACGATCTGGACGTGCACGGGCGACGCACACACGTGGCTGACGAAGAGGTAGGCGAGGGCCATCTGCCAGCTCGCCTGGCTCTTGAGGATGGCGCCAAAGTACGTCCAGTAGAAACACAGACCGGCGATCTCGAACCACCAGAAGGCGTTCTTCTTCGCCTTGGCGCTGAACAGGTAGATGTAGCTGAGGGCGTAGAGGTTGAAGCGGGCGAGGGAAAGGACGATGTAGTACAGCTTGTGCTGGGCCTGGATCAGGAAGCGACTGGGGCCGTCGAAGGCCATGATGCGCTTGTAGTACGTCGACCAGAGGGATCGGAAGAACTGCGCGCTGATAGCGAAGAAGGGGATGTGCTGGATGTCCGGGTCGTGTTCCGGGTGGTTGGTTACGAGGTGGTGGATGTCGTGGTTGTCGCACCACCAGCCCAACGACAGACCGCCGATCCAGTCCGCAATAATCATGCCGATCACGCGGTCCCACCACCAGTCGCCCGTGATGCCGGTGTGGCCGGCGTCGTGTGCGACGACTGAATGTCAGCTGGAGGCAGAAGTTGCAGTAGCTCAAGGTGGACTTACAGGTCAGCTGCTGGTAGCAGAATCCGAGCAGGGCGGCACTGGCCATCTGCCCGGCCCAGCCGGTCGTGTTGAAGAAGAGCCACGCGCTCGCACCAGCCAGGATGAGATAGCGCGCGATGTCCTCGCCGTACCCGGCCAGCGGTCCCGGGGGGCGGAAGAGACCAGCCTCCTCAATCCTAGCCTTGAGGGTGCGGTATGCCTTGCTCCTCTTCCTCTCGGTCCTGAGGTCGACCTCGGGCTGGTTCGGAGGCTCAATGTCCTTCGGCGTGATCGTGAGAACCTCGAGCCCCATCGGTCCGTGGTTCACCGTACTCGTCGTCGTAGTGCCGCACTCAGGCTCAGCCTCGAGACGGATCCGTCCCTCGCGCATCCAGTGACCCTTCACGCCGTCGGGATGCGGGCGCAGGCCAAGAGCGATAGGCGGCGTGAGCGGCTTCCAGCCCGTGGTGTCGTCGAGCTCGACCCGTCCCACCACAAACTTGGACATGCGCTCCAGCGTGCCCTGCGAGTGGTATGCGACGATCTCGTCGCCGGCATCTCGGCCCACGAAGTGCTGCAGCGCAAGCGCGCCACCGGGGTGGTGCTTCGCCCAGTTCGTGACGTTCAGCACCTCCTCGTCGCGAAGCAGCAGCAGCTGACCGGCACAGATACGCTCGGCGATCTCGGCACGGGAGAGAACTTTGGCTGAGGGCTTGGGCGGAGAGGCGGCAGAGGTCGGCTTCAGATGAGGCGAGAGAGGAGCGCTGGTCGGAGCGCTGGCGGGAGCGCTCGAGGCGACGGACGTGTCGGGCGTCGTGGCGCCCGAGTCGGAGCTCGACGCGGAGCTGACGGTCGACATACTTGCTGTTCCGCAGTGTCGACAGTGACTTGGGGTATGTGGTAGAAACTGCAGACTCTTGACGCGACTTTTATGCCGGACTCCCCGCTCGGTGTCGTGGAATCGGCCCACGTGCGCTGCCCCGCACTGTGCGCACCCTTCCCGCCGGAATTACGATATCATCTCGTCCTGACTGGTCGCCGTATGCATAGGGCACTCCTTAGTTGCTCGACTAAACTGCTAGCGTCCAGGAATAATAGAACGAGCTGGATCCATGAGAGCATGCATTCCAGGCGCTCACACGGGCCAGACTATAGAGTGGTCAGACAGTCCGCGCGCGACATGGGCTCCCTCCCGATCTCCGTAATTATCTCATCTTCATATGGGTCATCTACTGCATGCAAATCCACGCCTAACAAATGGGTATGTATGTCCGCCTACTGCAACGCCACGCCTAGTGGGCCTCGCGCCGCCTGGGGGCGGCACGGAGGATGTTGTCGACACGCAGGATCATCTCGGCGGCTTCGGACGCCGAAACGACGACCTGGCGCTTGAGCTTGTAGCTCTCGGTGATGCCGAGCTCGCGCATCGACGCGACGGCGCCCTGGTCCATGTCAAGACCGGCCTCGGTGTTGCCCTCGTAGTGGGCGGCACGGAGCTTCGAGACAAGGTCGGACGAGTCGTAACCACCGTTGTCGGCGAGGATCGTCGGCATCTGCCTGAGAGCGCGAGCGAACGCCTCAACGGCAAGCGCCTTCTTGCCAGTCACGGTGCGCGCAGCGTTCTCGACGGCGCATGCCATGAGCATCTCAGCGCATCCTCCACCGAGCGTGACACGTGACTCCTTGACGGTCTGCGACAGGACCGAGAGAGCGTCGTGCAGCGAACGGTCCGCCTCGTCAACCATCTGCGAGGTGGCACCGCGCAGGACGACGGTGCACGCCTCACCGGCAGCAACTCCAGAGAACTTGATAAGCTGAAAGCGTCAGCTCCTGGTCTTCTTGTGTCAGCTAAACTCACCTTGTCCTCTCCGATCATGACCTCCTCGATGACATCACAGCGACCGATCTTGAGCTTGTCGGCGGCGTCGAAGGTGGACGCGATCTCACCACCGGTGACGAGAGCGAGACGCTCAACACCCTCGAAGTCGGCGTGCTCGATGACCATGATGCCACGGTCGGCAAGGAGCTGCTCGGGGTAGTTGTAGACGAGCTGGCGGTTGACGAAGCAGGTGATGCCGTGGTCGGCGATGAGGTCGACCTTGGCCTTCATCTTCTCGCGCTCAGCACGCTCGAGCTCGGCGAGCTTTCCAGTTCCATCGACCTTGACGCGCGCGCCGAAGATCTTGACCTTGTCGGTGTCCATCGACGTGTTGGCGATGAGAATCTTGGCGTTCTCTATCCGCTTCGGCGAGTTGACCGCGATCTGCTTGTCCAGGATGAAGCCCTCGTCAAGGTACGAGTCGGTGAGCTTGCCACCAGCCTTCTTGATGATCTGGATGTTCTCGAGGTTGGTTGAGCCCTTGAGGCGGAGCACGGCGTCGACGGCCAGGTTCGCGAAGTAGTCCTTGTCCTGGGCGAGAACCTTGGACGAGAGCGTCGTGCGCGCAATGTTGAAAAGATCCTCGCGGAACTTCATGGGGTCGTCAGAGTTGTCGAGCGAGCTCTCCTTGAGCGCCTCGAGGGCAGCCTTGGATGCAATGCGGAATCCCTCAACGACGGTCTGGGGGTGGATCCTCGAGACGGTGACGAGCTTCTCGGCCTCGCGGAGGAGCTCAGAGGCGAGGACACACACAGAGGTTGTTCCATCACCGACCTCGTCGTCCTGGACCTTGGAGATGTTGACAAGGATCTTGGCAGCGGGGTTGTCGAGCTGGATCGACTTGAGGATGGTGGCACCGTCGTTGGTGACAGTGACCTTGCCGTCCGAGGTCGACTGCAGGATCTTGTTCATTCCCTCTTTGTAAGCTCACGTCGCGGTGGGTAACCTCACCTTGGGTCCGAGGGTCGACTTCACAAGGTCTCCAAGAGCCATAGCTCCAACGAACGAGGAGAGACGAGCGTTCTCACCGCGCTCCTCGGTAGCCTGTTCAGGTCAGCTCGATTCCCCACATCTAGTTTGTGTATTGGTGTGTGGAAAGACCATCGCCGCACGGTCGCTTGCTGACGCCGCCGAACTTTACCACCCCCAGACTTACCTCGTCAGCGAACACGTTCATGTTTTACAAGGAAATCGGCGTTGGTTTCCAGTGGCGCCCTAGTTCGTGGTCGGATTATAAGGGGGTTTCTGCGCTGTTTTTGCACTAGTTTGCACTCGATCGGGGCGGGACGAGAGCGTGTGCGGTGTTGTTGAGATCTTTGGAAAGTCGCAGAAGAAGTGTGCGTCAAGCTCGACGCGGCGGGCGCACAGGTGTCAGCTTCACGTGACATGCCAGTCGCGTGGCGACAGCCGTAAATCCGTGCCTGAGTGCCTCCACCAGAGGCTCTCTCTATCTGTAGTCGAGAGGCGCCGATCAGAAGCATCTCTCTCGCACGACATCCACAGCCATCCTCAACACCACCGTCGACGCCGGTACCGAGATTCCCGTAGCTTGGCGGCGTAAAATTGACTGCAGTTGGGTTTGCGGCACCTCGGAGGAAGAAGGCGCGGATCGAGGGCATTCTTCCCCATCGGCATCCTTCCCCATCGGCATCTGCTTCCGCAGACTCCGACGACGTCGACAAGCGAAGGTCGCGCGAGATCTACTCCTCGACACTAGCGACAGTGCAGGAGCACGCAGATACTCCGGAGATATCTCACTGTGACATATAAACACCTGGGACCCTTTCCGTCCACCCCTACACCACGATTACTTTCGCCATTCTCCCCCAGCCAGAGGAACGACCATGTCGTCGAACTTTTACGCGTCAACGCACGCCAAGTACTGGCTCCTGACACGGCAGGAGCTTGCGAAGGCGCGAGAAACGGATCTGAAGTATGCGACACCGCACCAGCTCTTCTGCTTGAACATCTTCTTCGCCAGCCTGATCCAGAAGGTCGGGAAGCGCCTCATGCTGCGCCAGATTCCGATCGCAACGGCGACAGTCTACTTCCGCCGCTTCTACACCAAGAACGCGTATTGCGAGACGAACCCTTATCTCGTTCTTGCCGCGTGCATCTTTGTTGCGGCCAAGGTCGAGGAGACACCAGTGCACATTAAAAGCGTGGTGGCTGAGGCCAAGGTGGTGTTTGCTGGTGAGTTGAGGCGAGGTTCTGCTCCTTTTACAGGAGCCACCGTGTGGATGCTTCGTCGTATTCTTCGGGGTAGCTGACATCAGAACATCACATCAAGATGTTCCCCGCCGAGCCGCACAAGCTGGGCGAGATGGAGTTTTACATGATCGAGGACATCGACTTCCACCTGGTCGTGTTCCACCCGTATCGTGCGCTGCTCAACATCACTGGCCGAGAACCAGCAGACGCGGGTTACCATCCGAAAACACGATTGCAGGAGGACGCGGACATCAGGAAGGAGCAGGACGCGCGAGAGAGTGAGGCGAGGCGGGCTGCGGGACCAGCGGCGGCGAAGGCGCCGAAGGGCCTGGGTGGGGAAGACGACGAGCGAGCAAGGGACGCGGAGAGAGTTAGGCGGTTGATGGGACGAGGGAGCGGGGAAGGGCTGATGGAGATTGACGAGGGAACGCTGCAGATTGCTTGGTGAGTACGAGCGCAGAGATCAAGCTATGTGCCCGTTACTCAAATAGCTAACAGCAGGTTCATAATCAACGACAGCTATCGCACCGACGTGCCGCTCCTGTACCCGCCGTACGTGATTGCACTCGCCGCGCTCTACATCGCGTTCACATTGACGACAATGTCGGGCAACCAGGCGCGCACGCGCTCCTCCTCGCAACTGCAGACTCTCGCCCTATCGCTCGAGAACAACTCCTCCCTCGGGCTGCCACCACCACCCGGCGGGCCTGCCGAGTTCCTAGCCAGCTTCGAGGTCTCGCTCCCCGTCCTCATGGCGTGCGTGCAAGACATCATTGTCCTGTATCCGATCTGGGAGGCGTTCGAGCCTTCCCCGACTCGTCCTGGATCCAATGCGGCCCCAGCCCCGCAGCCGCCAGAGGGCAAGTTCGGCCCCGACGATGCCGAAGCATTGGTCAGGCGGATGATTGAGGAACACATGGTCGACGTCGGACATCCCGAGGACGGAGGGAGGAGCGACAAGAAGCGCTAGCGGCATCTCTTCCTGGACGAAAGGCGCAGGCTGGACCAGAAGTACCCGACCCAGATGGCGTATCCGATGTACCTGGCGTACATACTCAGGCCAGAGTGCGGATCCCCACGTCATCCACTCGAGGCAACGCCAACCAGACCTGAGCGTCCGCAATCTCCCAAGTGTAGCAGCAGTCAGAACTTCCCACGCAGCAGTTGTACCACTATCATAACATGCATATAGTACATGTGTCCTCTAACGCTGGCGCCGAGTCTCCGGTGAGACCCAGCAAAAAGCTATAGACATCTATGCCTGGGTATGGAATCCCATCGTCCATCCGCCCTGTCCCACGTCACTACAAAAGTCATGCGTGATCAAGAGGGATTCATAATAAAATACATGCTCGAGTGCTAGCGTATCGCCGCCAGCTGACTCGCCTTGCTCGCGCGCCACGACATTTCGGCGGCGAGCTCACGTTTTGTCGCCGCTTAGGCAAAGAGACGCTTGGTGTAGGAGTTGAGGCCGTGGACACCACCCTCGAGCTGGGCCGAGGCGGTACGGACCTCGAAGCGGACGGAACCGTCGCGCGCACCGGTCTGGAGGGCGGTGAGGGAGCGGACGCCCGAGTCCTGGAGCGAGTGCTGCAGGCCGGTGTAGAGGTAAGGGACGAACTTGTTGACGGAACCCTTGTCCTGGACGTCGCCGCTGACGCCCTGGGCGACCTTGACCGTGTCAGCCTCGGAGAAGTAGCGGGCGGTGGCGGCGTTGTTGGCGGCCGAGTTGGGCTTGGCGCCGGGCTTCTGCGTGTGCTCCATCGCCTCGATCGAGCCCATGCCGCGGTAGATCTTGACACGCTTGCCCTCGTGGTAGAAGTACTCTCCGGGCGACTCGGTGGTGCCGGCAAGCATACCGCCCATCATGACGGCGGACGCACCAAGGGAGAGCGCCTTGGCAATGTGGCCGATGTTGCCGATACCGCCGTCGGCAATGGTGGGGACACCGAAGCGCGAGGCGAACTCGGAGACGGCGTGGACGGCAGTTCCCTGCGGCCGGCCGACGGCCATGACCTCCTGCGTGATACAGATCGAACCAGAGCCCATACCGATGCGGAGGGCGTCGGCGCCGACAGAGATGAGCTGGGCAGCCTGCTCACGGGTGACGACGTTGCCGGCAATGACCTCGAGCTTGGGGAAGGTCTGCTTGATCCACTTGATGAACTCGATCTGGTAAACCGAGTTGCCCTGCGAGGAGTCGAGGACAACGACGTCAAGACCAGCCTCGACGAGGAGCTTGAGGCGGTCGCGGTCGCCGGGGCGAGTGCCGATGGCGGCACCGCAGTAGAGCTGCTTGGACGAGGGAAGCTTGGAGGCGAGGGGGTAGTTCTGGTTCTTGAGCAGGTCGGAACGGGCGACGAGCGAGACAAGGCGGCCCTCCTTGTCGACAATGGGAAGCTTGCCCTTCTTCGAGTCACGGATAATGGCGTTGGCCTCCTCGAGGGTGATGCCGGCGGGGCCGGTGACGACGTCGGTCGTCATGACCTCCTTCAGGGGCTTGGCCTCGTCCTGGAACTGGACGTCACGGCCAGTGACAATGCCGAGGAGCTTGCCGCCGACCTTGCCGCCCTCGGTGATGGGGACACCGCAGAAGCCGAACTCGGCCTTGACGGCGAGGACGTCACCGACGGTTCCGTCGGGGCCGATGCAGTGGGGGTCGGTGATGAAGCCGTTCTCGTACTTCTTCACCTTGCGGACCATGGCGGCCTGCTCCTCGGCAGTGCAGTTGTGGTGGATGATACCGAGACCACCGTGCAGGGCGAGGGCGATGGCCATGCGGTCCTCGGTGACGGTGTCCATGGGGGAGGACAGGAAGGGCGCGTTCAGGGTGATGTTGCGGGTGACCTTGGTCTGGAGCGAGACCTCGGACGCCTGGCTCGGTCAGCCACTGATCCACAGTGTTCAAAGATAGCACGAGATAGCCGCGTAGCACACAGATACACGCAGAAGCACACCTGCACACCTGCATCGAGTTGTGCTTGTGTGTGAT
The DNA here is from genome assembly GCA_039545355.1 of Trichosporon coremiiforme. Classification (NCBI taxonomy): domain Eukaryota; kingdom Fungi; phylum Basidiomycota; class Tremellomycetes; order Trichosporonales; family Trichosporonaceae; genus Trichosporon; species Trichosporon coremiiforme. The sequence continues at coordinate 1,076,498 of BCJJ01000007.1, forward strand.
CGCACTGATCGCCCCCGCAATCACGGTTCCTGATAAGAAACTAGGTCCGATAGGGGGTGTGGCAGGTCACGCGAGATAAGGCTTAAGGTCCCGCCGCCAGCTTAGTAATCCTACTCACGGGGAAGTCGATGTGGCCGGGGAGCATGAGGAAGTCATTGTAGGTGAGACCGCCGTTCTTGCGCGAGTCCATGAGCTCGGAGAGGGAGAGACCGTCACCGCGCTTGTACTCGTCGAGGAAGTTCATGGCGTCCTCGGGCTTGAGGAACTCCTGGGAGCGGGTAGGGTTGACAGCGTCGGTACCGTTAGCACACATGTTTGGTCTTGCTTTTTGTTTTTTGGGGGTGGGGAGGTTGAGAGTATTAGGATACACGCGCTGGTTACGGAGGGCGGGAAAGGACAAGGACCAACAGGCGGTGTGACTGTGTTGCGATGCTTTCCCAAGAAGAAGAAGAGGAATCGAAAGAAAGAATTTACACAGCGAGAGGGTACACACTGCGAGCGCGAGCCAGCGGCGGGGGCAGCCTGGCGGGCGGACACTCCGGTGGCGGCCGGCTTCAGAAATTTCTGCACGCCTGTTTTACACGTGATTGTGCGGGCAACGGAAGCAAAAGTATCAATCCTGAGTAGGACGCATCTGTGACCCATGCCATGTCGCCGGGTCGGGTCCCTAGAGTGCAGTGGGTCAAAGTTAGCCGGGCGTGCCGCACTATGACGTACTTTTCTGCCAGTCCCGCTCTCTCAAAGTGAAGAAAGGATACGAGGGAAGGCGAGGAAGGCACATCGCAGTCACCAGCTCACGATAGCGTTCCTCATGACTACCCGGCAACTCCTTCATCTCTTCTCTCACACTCTCATCCCGTCGTGTAGTTGCTGAACCACACTCTCAGTCGCCCATCATGATGCCCGTGGGCACCAGGGCGCTATTCGCCTCGACCAGGCAGCTGCTGAGGCGACCGTACTCGACTGCCAAACCCCCGCCGCCCTCAGGGTCAGGCGGCAGCGGCAACGGCAACGGCAATGGACGCGACAGCTCCGAGCTCACTGGCGCCGCCAAGCTGTTCGCAGACGCCATGCAGGAGGAGGCCGCTGAGAATGCGAACGCTACGAAGAAGCGGGACGGCTCTCGTGACCATCTTGTGGCGGACCAGGGCCCGATCTGGACCGGCGACGAGTCAACTCACGACGCCGTGCTCCGCATGCTGATGGACTCGCACAAGCCGCCGCGCACCGGCGAGGGAATCAAGCCGACTGCGGCCGACGAGCGGATCAAGGCATGGATGAAGAACCTGGACATGACGCCGCGTGAGCCGGTCGTCAAGAACAAGGACGACATCTACCTGCACTCGTCAACGCCACTGGCCAACCCGCACCGCACCAAGATCCCGCCGCACCTGCACAAGCCGTGGCACGCGACGTACACTGGCGACAACACGATCGCAGCCCCGCCACAGGTCAAGTACGGTGCCTTCGACAAGAAGCGGATGAGCGATTTCGACAACATGCTAGAGCTGAAGCTACCACCGAACGCCGACGGATCACGCAAGGCCAAGGTCCGCGACGCTCGCAAGACGCATCTGCTCCAGGGTCGTCTAGAGGGTGCACGTGAGGGTTCTATCGATTACAGGCTCGGCATCAAGGACGGCGACGCGACGAATCTCGGCTCGGAGGGCGAGGAGGACTACTCTTCCTTCCGTGGAAACAGGCAACGGCGCGGCGCATCGGTGCTCGGCGCTTCCAAGGGTGGCGCCAGCGGCATGCGCGCGTGGGACGGTCTCATCGAGGAGCGCATTCAGCGCGCAAAGGGTGGGCTTTGGGTCATGCTCTACAGGCTGACATCAGACGCCGGCGCTTTCAAGGTTAACAGCTTCCGTGGCGCACCGCTGGCCAAGGACGAGAACGAGCGCAATCCCTTCATGACGACGGGTGACTTCTTTATGTAAGTTGCTACTATTGCTGTGAGCTGACGTCAGGAACCGTATCGTGAAGCGCCAGGGTGCTCTCCCGCCTTGGATTGAGCTGCAGAACCAGGTCGAGAACGACCTCCGCAACTTCCGTAATCTGCTCAAGGACTCGTACGTGCGCCAAGTGGCTCGCAACGTTCTCGCAACGCATACTCTGTCAACTCTCCCGCCGAAGGACCGCATCCCCGGCCGGGATGAGGCGTGGGAGGCGCGCGAGCACAGCTTCCACGAGGAGAACGTCCGCCAACTGAACAACCTGATCAGAAAGATGAACGCGCAGGCACCGATGCCGAGCCGGAAAGGTCTCGTCGTGCTCGAGAAGGAGCTCGAGGCTGTGCGCGGCGACGTGCTTCGGGAAGCGGCATGGGACCTGGTTCAGAAGCGCGCAGCCGACGCGGAGAAGGAGCCTCAGACCAAGAGCTCGCCGTTCCTTCGCTCGCTCGACAGCCCGACCGCGCCGCAGGGGCGCATCGGACGTGCGCTCGCCGCACTTGCCTCCGGCGGTATGGGCGGAGACGGCCATGCCGGCTTCAACGGGTCCAACACGCTGTCCTCGCCTGGCCACCAGCACAACCACCAGGCTGGCGGCGGTCTTGGTCTCATCTTGCTTGTTGCCCTTGGTGTTGCTGCGCTGCTCTACTTTAAGAAGCCGGTCCACGCCCAAGAGTTCCACTTTAGTGACCTGATTCCTGTTCGCGAGGAGGAACAGGAGGAGGAGGAACAGTACCCGATCTCGTCACCTAACGAGGAGTTTGTCGGCATCATCGGCACGATCCGAAAGTACATCATCGAGCCGTTCTTCACGTTCCTGCGTTTCATCCACCTCGCTCTGCTCTTCGGTCCCGTCATTCTAACCGCCCCTATGCTGATGGTCGGCTCTACCCCTCGGAAACGCGGGCGAGGTGCCGTTGCCGACGCCGAGGACAACTGGGGCGCACTGTGGTGGTACTCCTTCCTTGTGAGGCAGATGGAACGCGCCGGCCCGTCCTTCATCAAGCTGGGTCAGTGGGCTGCATCGCGTACGGACCTTTTCCCGGCCGCGCTGTGCGAGAAGATGTCCAAACTGCACTCGAACAACAACCCGCACAAGTTCAAACACACGAAGAAGGTCATCGAGCGCGCGTTCGGCATGCCGATGTCTGAGATCTTTGAGGAGTTTGACGAGAAGCCGATTGGATGCGGCGCCATCGCTCAGGTATACCGTGCCAAGCTGAGGCCTGAGATCCTCACGAAGACCCCGGCCGAGGCCGAGGAGCTCGTCGAGCGCATGGCGGATCAGACTGGCGATGAGCGTATCGTGACGTCCGTCGCGATCAAAGTCCTCCACCCGCGCGTGGCCAAGACTGTCCGCCGCGACATTGCGATCATGAGCGTGTTCGCCAACTTCATCAATCTGTTCCCGGGCATGGAGTGGATCTCTCTCCCGGAAGAAGTGAACGCGTTCTCGGGTATGATGACGCAACAGCTTGACCTGCGCGTCGAGGCGAACAACCTCGACACGTTCCAGAAGAACTTTGCAAAGCGCGGCAACCTCGTCACGTTCCCGAAGGCGATCCGGCTCGACCGCGGCAACGGCGACCCAGACTACCAGAAGGACGTCCTGGTCGAGGAGTACGAGGACGCGCTGCCGCTCAAGTACTTCCTCTCTAACGGAGGGGGCCCCTTCGATGCTGAGATGGCCAACATTGGACTCGACGCCTTCCTCGAGATGCTCCTGCTCGACAACTTCACCCACGGCGACCTGCATCCGGGTAACATCATGGTACGCTTTGTGAAACCGGTACAGGGGCACATCATCGGCCCCTTCCTGCAGCGGTTACAGGGCAAGAAGCCGGCGAAGGAAAAGGGCAGCGACATTCCGACCGAGTCCAAGTCCGAGACGGAACTCGTGCACGAGCTCAAGGGACTGGCTCACGACAGGATCGCGTGGCTGGCACGCCTCGATGAGCTGAACGAGCAGGGCTACATCCCCCAGCTCATCTTCATTGACGCGGGACTTGTGACCAGTCTGTCAGAGAAGAACAGGCGCGACTTCCTCGACCTCTTCCAGGCGATCGCCGAGTTTGACGGCTACAAGGCCGGCACGCTCATGGTTGAGCGCTGTCGCCGCCCGGACCTCGCGATCGACGAGGAGCTCTTCGCGCTTAAGATCCAGCATCTGGTCCTAAACGTGAAGTCGAAAACGTTCAGTCTCGCCAAGATTCGCATCTCGGACGTGCTTTCCGCCGTCCTGACCGCCGTGCGACAGCACCACGTCAAGCTCGAGGGCGACTTCGTGAACACAATCATCTCCATCCTGCTGCTCGAGGGTATCGGCCGACAACTGAACCCGAACATGGACCTGTTCCAGAGTGCGCTCCCCATCCTGCGACAGCTTGGAAAGCAGATGGGCACGTCTGGAGAGATTGCGAGAGTACCAAAGGGCAATCTCTGGGCCATGGTCAAGGTGTGGGTCTGGGCCGAGTTGCGCGGCACGCTTGGCCAGACGAACGAGATGGACAAGTGGATGAAGTACGACTGGTTCAGTCCCGATATTTAGATGACTGCGAGTTGGAGTATCATAGACAGGGTGTACAATTTTATAGAACGTTGTTCCGGCATGCAAACCGTAGACTTATGCGTAGGGCCGCCGAAGGCGGTCGAGCATGGCTTGTCTCCATCCTCCGTCGTTCTCTGCCTGTTCACCGAAGTGGAGGCAAGGAACCAAACAGATGGTGCCTGAATCGCTGATTTTTCTGTCTCCCCATCAACGATCGGCAATTTCCCTCCACCACCCACACCACTACAATCATGCCCGAGTTCGACGGCGCCGACCTCATCGCCGGGCTCAAGGCGAACGCCTGCACGATCGCCGATGAGCTCTTCACCCTAGCTCCGATTGAGGGAATGGGCAACGGCGCCCTGGCGTCAGCCGACATTGCCAGTGGAACGGCCCTGTTCTCGATCCCCTCGTCCTACCTGCTCTCGGAACACACGTCGACTCTCTCCTCGCACATCAAGCCTGAAGACTGGAACAAGCTAGAGGGGGGATGGACGCGTCTCATTCTAGCGCTCATGTGGGAAGACGCGAGGAGTGACAGTCCCTGGCGCGCATATCTTGATGCGATGCCTGCCGAGTTCACGACGCCGATGTGGTGGCCCTCCTCCGACCTGGGTCTGTTGAAGGGAACGGACATCGAGGACCGTATCGGCCGCGCATCCGCTGATGCCGACTATGACGAGCGCGTCGCGCCCCTGATCGCGCAGTATCCCCAGGTGTTTGTCGGTGATTTCTCCAAGGAGTCTTATCACCGCCAAGGGAGCCGCGTGCTCAGCCGCAGCTTCACTGTGCCCCGAGCTCGTGTCGATGCCGTTTACCGCAAGGAGGTCGAGGAGAAAGAGACCAACAGTGATGACAGCGACGAGGACGACGACGAGGAACAGGTCGCCGTCATGGTACCCATGGCGGATATGCTCAATGCGGCTTATGAGATGGACAATGCGCGTCTCTTCAGCCCCGACGAGGATGAGGACGAGGAAGATGACGATGACGAGGAGAAGGAAGACGGCGAGGAGCAGGGAGACGTGAGCATGCGCTCGGCCGCTTCGGCGAAGAAGGCGAGCGACGACGCGTACACGATGACGACGACGCAGGACATCAAGGCCGGCGAGCAGATCGTAAGTCCTCTTCCTACCCTCCAGTATTCCAACTCGCCCCGACCTCAAGCTGACGAACAGTACAACACCTACTCGTCTCCGTGCAACTCGGAGCTCCTGCGGAAATACGGCCACGTCGATCTGCTCCCCTTTCCGTCCTCTTTCGCCTCGACTCTCCCGTCCTCAGTCCGCCCAGACTTGGGCGGAAACGCAGGCGACGAGGTGGAGCTTTCCGGCGACCTCGTCCTCCGCTCCATCGCGCAGCATCTCCGGAAACCGATTGAGTTTGACGACGACGGACGCCCGAACGCGCCCTACGACGAGCGCCTCGAGGCCTGGCTCGAGGACGCCGACGACACGTTCGTCCTCACGCTCGATCCCTCGGACTCGGTCCCGGACGAGCTCGTGTCGTTCGTGCGTCTCTTCCTCGAAGACTCGGAGTGGGAAAGGACAAGGTCCAAGGGAAAGATGCCCAAACCGTCCCCTACTGAGGAAGCGCTTAGTGTCATTGACGCGGCTATCGGAGCGAGGTTGGCCAAGTATGACCAGGAAGGTCTGGAGGGGGACGCAGAGGTCGTGGAGAAGGGAGAGAGGGGGAGCAATGCGCACAATGCGGCTGTGGTGAGATTGGGCGAGAAGAGGTGTCTTGTCCTTGGCAGGAATCGGGTGGCGGAGATGAAGAGGGAGCTGAAGAAGAGAAGGATCGCGGAGAGGAAGGAGCAGAGGGAGGCTAAGAGGAGGCGATAGAGTAGGGGTGTATGCATAGATGCTTCCATGCGCGTGACGGCGTCCTGGCCGGGCTGGAAAAGGGAGAGACAGACGTGTGGCAGCCTCAACGGAGCCCTCGCTCACCCTCGTGGTACCTACTGCACCTCATTTCGCTCGCTCGCTCAGCTCGCTCGTTGCTGATAGCTACACATGCATGACACACTGTCCGTTACAACTACAGGTATCTCCGACAATTCCAGCAGGTATGTTAGACACTAGATTAGGCATCCCCCTTCTCTTGTTGCTGGCCCAGCCAGTTTCCTCCTCCTCGCATTCCACTCTCTCCTAGCCGCCCTCGCCGCCCCGCTCCCTACATCAGAAGCCATGCAGCCTCGCTGCCTGCGGCAGCTCAGCTGGGCTCAGATCCACCCCCCACGCTCCCCCTCATCCCCAACAGAAACCCACAGCCGCTTCGCCTCGTCCTCATCGCTCATCCGCCTCAAAACAGCGAGGCAAGCCAGATCCCTCCGACACATGGGACACGTGCTTGCGGCCGGATTGTGGCGCGCGAGCCAGGTTCCAAGGCAGGAAGAATGGTACATGTGTCCGCAGGGCGTGAGCACTGCCTCGTCGGCAGAGTCGTAGTCGTCCTGGCAGATGGCGCAGGCCGTCTCGACCTCGGCGTCCCAGCTGATCTTCGCGGGAAGCTCGATATTGTCCATCATACCGCCGGGGACTGTCTCTGCGTTGCTCGCGGAGTGAGAGGCCGCGGAACTCGCCCCACCCGCGTGCGCGCACAGCTCCGAATAGACCACCTTCTGGATCACCTTTTCGGCCAGCCTCTTCTTCTCCTCTGGCGCCAAGCGCCCGACGGCATCGAGCGCGTCGCGCGCCGCCTGCCGCTTCTCGTCCTCGTTCAATCCGTCGAGCCGGGCGGGCAGACGACGGCGGCTGAAGGCGTATCGGGCAAATTCGGGGGGTACCGCGATCAAGGTGTACGGGTCTCCGCGGGCGTAAGCGTAGTAGCCCCTCTCGAGCGCACTGCCGAACGGAGTGGCGGCGGGGTTGTACGAAGAGTGAAAGTGAGAGGAGGACGAGGCATGCGAGTGCGACGGGGGAGGTGCGTGCGCATGGGACGGCGGAGGCGCGACGGAACCGTAGATCCGACGCTCGAAGGCTGCGAGTCGCTCGGCGGGGGAGCGGAGACGCGCCTGGGCCGCGGCCAAGGGCGAGTGGGCCGAACTCGATCCCGGAGAGGGGGCGGGCGGAGGGCCGGTGCGACGAGTGTACATTCCCGTCATGTCCCAGTTGGGCTCGAAGCTGCTCGAGCTAGCCAGTCCCGAGGAACTACTCTCAGACCCACTGTTGGGCCCACTGCCGGTGACGCTGCTGGGCCCGGCCTCGAAGAGCGACGACGGGTCCAGAGCCTCGGGGTTGCGGCGGCGCAGAGGCTCATACCGGCTCAGGTAGGGACGGTCGGTGCCACGCTCGAGCCGCTCGATCCGCTCGGCGCGAGCGGCGAGGAGGGCGTCACGCACGGCCTGCGGCGACGAGGCGGCGTACATGCTCTCCCTGCGGGGGACTGTGTTCGGGTTCCACCTGGCAGGAGGACCGGTGTGCGGGTCCAAACTGCCGAGCTCATTCATGCTCCATCCCGCCAGACGCTCGTGCACTTCGCTGTTGGACTCGTACCGGCCCCCATTGACTGAGTATGGGTTCCGGCCCATGCCGTAGGGCACGTAGCTGCGTGGCGGGAGCTCGTAGTCCATCGCCATGGGCTCCGTGCGGGAGCTGCTTGGGCTCGCGTCCGTGGCAGCAAAGTAGTTCTGGGCGGGAGAGGGGGAGGGCGGCGAGACGTCTCGAGACGAACTGCCCGAGCCGGACGCAGTCGGCGTCTGCGTGCGTCTCTTAGACGCAGAGTCGGGACTGGCGGCACGCTTGCGCCGCGGCGAGTCGCGCATGTCCTCTACGCGGGGGTCGTCCATCGTGTAAGAGTGCAGTTACGAAGTGGTCTAGTTTGTAAGAAAGATTCTCTATTCTTGGCGGCCGTGTGGGGTCGGGTCTTAGCGCACTGAGTCGGCGGCGGCGATCGGGGTGATTGCCGATCGGCGGGCGGTGTGACGCTGGGCGAAGTGACGGTGAGACAGAGAGATTTGATCTTGTGATGAATGGGTGTTACCCGTCTGCTCGTTGCGTAGACAAGTGGGTAGGAGGGCGAAAGACAGCTGCAGGTTGGTGGGAAGCCAGTGCGCCCGTTTGCGCTGATAAGCGAGTGCGCCGGCCGGTGGGGGAGTGGCGTGCTAAGCTAAGCACGTCTAGCTTCTCGGCGGTGTCCGGTCCGGTTACCGTAGCCAGTGTTCGGGAGGGCGACGGGATTGCGAGCGGCGTGAGCGGTGTTCAGTCCAAGTCTAGCGATGGTCCGGCAGTGCAAGTGTAACTGCGACGAATGCGGCGATGCGAAGAGCTTTGCGAAAGGACGGGGAAATGTCCCACCAGAGAAGGTTGCGTGCGTCGTCGGTCGGTCGTTGTCTGGGAACCCAACCTCCACTGTGGAGTAAGGGGGATTGCGGGGTCAGGACCGCTGGATCTCAGGACTAGGCCTGGTTGTGGCCGCACTCCGCCGGGTGGAAGGGGTGGGTGGCGTGCCGAAGGGGGAATAAGCGGCTACCTCGTGGTATCGATGCTTAGTCCTCGCCGTGGTCGGGGGAGAGGTCGAGCAGTCGAGTCGAGAGCAGTGAAGGAGGCAGTAGCGGTGAGAACGACGCAGAGTGCGGTTCTTCAAAGCGTGCGAGTGGGCGACTGAGTGAGGGGTGGTAATTACCGGTCTCGGTCGTCGGTGCGCTGGTGTGTTGCCCGGTGTCGATCAGGGGCTGCTCAGGACTCGGCCTTGGTGGACAACGTCGAGAAAAATAAAGAGGAGAATGGGGGATGATGCACAAGAGAGAATGAGTTTGGTTCGATGAACAAAGAGAGGTGTGCGACCGAGTGTGCCATGAGTCATACCATGCACCTGACCTGACTGACTTGGGTGCACATTGGCGCACACCTACTCTCACTGCGGGGAGCTCGCACCGATGCGGGGACCGATGAACCGATGAAGCGATGCACCGGGTGACCTCCTGACCAGAGTTAGTGCGCCTTCCTGACTGCAGTAGCAGTAGGCGCAAGCACACGCCCCGTTCCGAGCCAGAGGGACATCCCGTGGCCGAGGCAAAAAGCGACTCCCCACCTCATTCTGCATTCTGCATTCTGCATGACATCGACATCGCTTGGCATCAGGTAATGGGCGCGCCAGAGAGTTGGCTCCTGTGGGCACAGTAGTTCTGCGGGCTCCTTGAGTTTCCTTTCGCTCCACCGATCCCCTGGCTTCCGCGGCTCATAACCCATGCGGTTATTCATTCTGCATATCTGCTGACCACAATGACCAAAAAGGCTCACTCGAATTCCGCAATTGCTACTCAGTCAAGGTCCACTCGCGGAGAAGAGAGTAGGAGCCCGCTGGCTCCCCGCTTGCTTGCGGCTACCCCGACGACGTCGGTGTGTCGGGCCATTTTCCAGCCTGCGCGCCTCTTATCCCGCTAGCCGCGAGCTTGACGAGCCTGACGAAACCTTCCATACTATATCCAGACCTGACCTACGCGATCCCGGATACCGACCCCGGGTCCTAAGGTCCACCACGTCCACTAGGTCCACAGAGTCTGGAACCAACAACTCAGTCAACTCAGCCGGCGTGCCGCATATTCCGCACACTGCAGAGCTTAACGCGACTCTTTTGAACCCGATTGCATCTGTTCGTCATAAGCCGTCGTCATTCTCTAGGCACTCCAGGCACTCGAAGGCACCTTCATTGTTTGAGAACGCCGCTCGATCACTTCTTCTCCGCCCAACGCATCGCGATTCGCCATGCTAATCAGCCACAGAAGCTTGTTGCATTTCGCTTTTGCATTGTAGTGATTGCTTTAGGAACCAAAGCGAGCTGCTCTTCACACATCACTTGATAGCACTGCTGCCACGCTTCGCTTAACGCTGAAGCGACATTCGCACCGCTCGCTTCCCTCGCAGTGCTGCTTGCGCAGATACACACGTTGCATGCCAAATTATAAAGGAGGGGAATCGCGAGCCGCTCGATATATGTTAAAGGAATAAATAGTCCACAAGAAAGAGGGAAAAGTGTCACACACAATAGTGCACGCTCACGCCAAGAGAGTGAAGAGATAAGAGAGATAGGTGTCGCACAGAGAGAGAGAGAGAGAGAGAGAGAGAGAGAGAGAGAGAGAGAGAGAGAGAGAGAGAGAGAAAGAGAGGGAGAGAAAAGAGAGATAAGGCGTGAGCGTGGGTGTCGTCCCGAGTCGTTATCGTGTCGCGGGCGTCGCGGGCGACGCTATCGGCGGCGTGGATGTCACGGCCGCCGACGCACCCTGCGGTTGCGTCTCAGGTGCACCTCCGGCTAGATCCTCGACCCGTTCTTGCTGGGAGGAGCTGGGGGATGGAGGTGCTCCGCGTTCTCGTCGACCTCGAACGTGGTAACCTGCGGGAGATACGCGCCCCCGCCTAAGTCGAGCGCCCAGAGGTCGTCGAACACCGAGACACCGTTGTATCCTCCCGAGATGAAGATTCGTCCGTCATGGAGAACAGCAACATGGTATCCTCGTCCCGGGGGCGGGACACCCTTCGGAATCTTCTGCTCCCACGCGAGTGTGACGAGGTTGAACAACAGGACGTCCTGCGCATACGTCTGTCCGTTGTGACCGCCGATCACGAAGAGGTAGCTGCCGACCTGGGTTGCGGTGTGCGAGAGTCGGTTGTGCTTCACTTCCGTGTTCACCAGCGTCCACGTCAGAGTCTGCAGGTTCAGGACGTGCACGTCCGCGAACGACGCGTGCCCGTCCGAACCGCCGAAGACGATCATCTTGTCCCCCACGAGGTTCGCTGTGTGATAGCCCTTCTTCTGAGGCACATCGCCGCGCGTCCGCCACTCGTGCCACGTTAGCCGCGAGGGGTCCGAGACGTCGAGCGCCCACACGTCGTTCAGCGCCGCTTGCCCGTTACCGCCACCAAAGACGACGAGGAAGTTGCGGTACAACACAGTCGTGTGCGCGCGGCGCGGCGGAGGGAGGTTCGCCCTCGGGGTTGCAATGACCGGGCGCGAGAACCGCCGCGTGACCGTGTCAAACACCCAGACGTCGTTTGAGTACGTCGGTCCGTCGCCGCCGCCGAAAATATAGAGCTGATCGCCGACGAGCGTTGTCGTGTGCGCGCGAAGCGGGGGCAGGCTCTCGCCGTGCGTCTCGACCGTGGACCACTGCAGCGACTCGGTGTCGAAGGACGCCACTCCGCGCCAGCACGAGCGCGCGTCCACGCCGCCCAGGAACCACATCCGATCACCCACGAGCGTTCCTGTGTGCGCACGCAGGGCCTGGCCGGGTGGTCGCCCGTGGGCAGCGACCGGCGAGAAGTACATGGCAGACGCGGGCGCGCGAGGCACCTTGGCCGTGGGCAGCACGGGCGACAAGAGGTTGTCACCGTCGCCTTCGAGATTGGCCGCGTTCGCGTGGTCGCGCTCACGGGCCTTCGGCGGTCGGCGCGAGCTCCGGCTGACACCGCCCTCGCCGCGGCGCTTGCCCTGCACGTCGTCGGCGCTGCCATCCTCACCGTCCTTGTCCGCCCCGGTCGCTGTTCCGCTCGCGGCTCGCCGGCCGCTGCTCGAGGCGTTGTTCGACGCTTTGCGCGAAGCCGACGATCGCGAGGCACCTGATGGCTGGTTGCTGCTTCCAGAGGGCCCGACCGTCGGGGTGCTGTCCCCTGATCCCTGCGACACTCCGCCCATCGAGGGCTGCTGCTGCGACTGTGCGATCGACGAAGACGACGTCGCGGCGGATGGACCACCCATCGTGCCCCCGTTCTGGGACGCGAACCCGGATCCACCAATGGATGGCGTCGCAGCCGACTGCGAGTTGCTCGAGGGGGCGGCAGGCGTGTTGACCGCGTTGGCAGCCAGGCCAGAGGTCGTCAAGTTCATGGCAGAGGCCAAGGCAGCGGTACCGGAGCCGAGCGCGGAAATGTCGCGGTGGTAGCGGTGTGCTGAACGGGCGGGAACAGCTGGGGCACCTGGTGATGTCGCACCTGATCCTCCGGTCGCGGTGTTGGGTGATCCGGCTCCAGACGTGCTCGTGGCCGTACTGCTTCCGGTCGCTCCTGCGGTCAACGGCTGGACGATACCTCCAACTTCTGGGGGGCGCGTCTGGGCGAGGTGCGCAGGGTAGGTGATAGGTTCGAGGTCAAAGTTGGAGGGCGAAGACGCGAGTCCGACGTTCAAGGGCGTGGATCCGCTTCCGCTGCTCGTGTTGCGCGCGGGGACTTTGTAGGGATGCGGGGAGAGGGGGACTTGCTGCTGCTGGGGCGTCTGCTGGTTGGACTGGTACATTGCGGCCTGGGGGGACTGAGACGCGCCGGACGAGCCGCTGTTGTTGCTGCTTTGCTGGGATGCGGGCGGGATGATCGGCTGCGGGGCGGACGCGTCGACAATGTTCTGAACTGAAGCCGAGGAAGGGACCTGCTGAGACGATCCGGCGTTTGTGTCGTCCGAGATGGAAGTGCCGAAAAGGGCAGAGGACAGGCTCGAGTCGTCTACGACGACGCGTGCCAGGCTCGGAAAGGTGGATACTTTTGACGGTGCGCCGTCTGATGTTTGGGTGTGGTCAGGGTTTGGCGAAGCGTGCTTGTCGGAACGACGAAACGGCGAGCGTGAAAAGGTAGGTAGTCTCCGGAAGGTGGAAGAGCCGGGAATCGAGGTGCGTTGCCGGCCTGTGCGTTAGAGTTTGGGCTTGGGGGAATGGAGGCTTGGTTGGGGGTTCGCTTGTTCGATCGAGGCTGGAGGAATGGGAATGTGTTCGTGAAAGTAGTCGCGTAGGCGGAGTGTGGTTGTGTGTGGATGGGGGAGAAAGAGTGGGTAGCAAGGTGAAACTGAGGGCAGAGTGTTTCGGGATCACGAGGTTGCGCGTGATGCGCTTCGGGTTCGCTGTGGTCGCTCGAGGGGAGGACGTATGGGTGTGTGCTGCAGGGGGGATGCAAGGAGAGAAGAAGAGACGACGCAAGAGTGCGTCTTTGCCTGGTCCGAGTGCTCGACGTGGTGAAAAGGGATCGGGAACACGATGAAGGGGTAGACGGATGGTGCGCGTGCCAGTGCGCCTGGTGGGTTGGAACAGGTGTAGGGCCCCGACAGCCGCGTCCCTAGCCCAGTGAAGCCCCCCCCCTCCTCCCCCTCCGACATCGACATTGAGCACTGTGCTCACTGTGTCATGCATGCACGGCACGCATGCATGCAGTGCGCAGTGCATAGCGACAAGCATGCAGGAGGATGCACGCTGAGCCAAGCTCGCGATGCACGGTGCTGAGTCCCGCGAGCGCCGCTTCCTCCGCCTCCCTCGTTCCCTCACGTCCCGGTCCCAAATCCCAAATGCCAAATCTCTCAGCTCCTCAGCTCCTCAAGCCTAGCGTCCCGCAATCCTCCATCCTTCGCCAGAGTCAGACCGCTAGCTGTTAGGCTCTTGGATGTCTGACCCGCGAGCCCAGGCTGAACAATGGCCGCAACACTGCAACGCGGCTACGCGCTGGTGTCTGCGGGCATATCCAGGCTCCCGGCCACCCGCGTACGCCGCCTGGCCTTATCATGTACGTCGGCCCCCGCCGCCCGCTCGGAACACTATCCTACGCGCCCCACCTGACCTGATCTCAACGAATAATCTGACTCACCATTGGAATCCATGGCTGGCTGGCCTGGTCCTCGCGCGGACGTGTCGGGCGTGTCGGCGGGGTGTGCGCCGTGTTACGCGCCGTCGTGCGTGAGGGACCGGGCGTGGGTAGTCGGTGTCGAGCCGCTGTCGCCGGGGTGTCGGCGGAGTGACGAGGGGAGCGGCCAGACGCCTAGGTTAGAGGGAGGGGCAGGGGCGGGGTCGCGTCGGTGTGCCTGCTGCCTTGCTGCCTGTGTTGAGGGTCGCGCACTGATGGATCGCGATCGCGTAGGGTCGTCGAGGAGGGGCTGTCTGTCGGTTGACGGAGTGCTCGTGCTGAGGGGTAGGATGGAGATCGAGTGGCTCGGATGGTTGGGTCGTGGGTGTCGCAGGGGTCGTATGTGGTGGTAAGACAAGGATGACAGGAGTAAGGTAAGAGTAGGGGTATGGGTAGATGGGATGTGAGATGGATAGATGTCGAATGAATGAATGGTTTGGCGGCGTTGTGTGCGGATCGCTGATGGATCGAGAGTGTATGTGGGTGGTGTGCCGGGCGTGCCGTGCCGTACGCGTGCCGTCGGCCACTTTCAATGCTTCTCCTTCTACAATACCCTCTTACGCTCCCAAGCTTTCGCATCAGAAGCCTGCCTGCTCGCAACCTCACCTCTGCTCAAAGCACCATACCTGCGGCACTGCGGCACAAAGGTACAGGCCTCAAAGTCACGACCAAAGGGCCCACAGGCGCCAGGGCAGGGCACCAGGGAACTTGGTCCCAGGGCACGCCACCCAAGAGTCCTCAGAGGAGACACCCCGGTGCAATCGGAACCTGGCCACAGCTCGCGAGGTTGTCACTCGATACACCGTCTGCTGGGCCAATGCAATACGCGCGCACGATGACCATCGTGCCACCGTGACAACAGTGACATAACCAGTATTGCTGCATGGGCACATGTCGGAGCGCGCGAAGCGCTGCGAAGCCGTCACGAAACGCACAGAATGGTCTGCGTTGTTCAATGGTTTCTTCCAACAATTCGTCCTCGACAGCGCATTCAGGCAGCAGGTATTCTTGCGATGCTTCGGGATGTCGGACGCGAGTAGGCTATCATTTTGCGGCCACACCTTGCTTGCCCTGTACGAGTCTGTGGAGTGGGCCGGGGGATGCTTAATTGCCTTTAACGCGGAAAGCCGTTGGGCTCGGTGGCCGTGCGCGCGGCTTGCTGCAGAGTGGGCCGCGACGTCAGGCTCGAAGCCCGCGAAGCCCTCGATCCTCGAAGCCTTGAGCCGCAGAAACGGGACGATTCCGAGCTCCGAGGGAGCCCTTGCCGGCCTGGCCCTTCGCTCTACTTCCTCTGTCCCCCCTTCTCTGGGTCCCTCGCAAGACCCTCTCGGAACCCTCTCCAAACCCTCGAGAAATCTTTAAGCAGCCCCTTCAGAAACCCCGGCAGCAAGGAGGCAGGAGGGCTATCACCTGCAGGGCGAGTTCTTGCGAGATCTGGCTAGAGCGTGTGACTGACGGTCTCATGCTGCCACCATTGACACATTCGCTAGCTCGAGCACTAGTGGGAAACCGCAGTAATTGCTGCAGGAATAAGTCACAGGAATCGGGCCACTAACCCTGTCCCTCTTCCGCCCCTGAGTTCGAGATACCTTTCTGCTTGTCTGCGTCCGGACCGAGCTGCTGAACCGCAAGAGCTGCGGGAAGCAAACCTCGCCGCCATTCCGGTATGCCGTCAGTGTACGAGAGCGGTGTGCTGGTGCACTTCCGTACGGCCGAGCCGCATGAAGGTGGAGGGGGGAAGCGACGCGCGGACATTGAACTCCATCGATCGCGAACTCGTGTCCAGTTCGTCAACAATGCACCGTAAGTTTAAGCATGCATTAGGGAGCTTGAGTGTTTCGATTGGATTCTGTGTCTTCTCACACTCGCAGGGATGCGACAAGGGCTGAGACGGCTGAGCGTGCCAAGCGAGCAGAGGGAAGCGATCTGGAAACCGGCTGCTCGACGCGCGAGTGGAGGTCAACTACAACCTCCACCAGAATTTCAGTGACGTCTGAACCTCCACTTCTGCTTGGCTTCACCAACTGCTCACTTCCTTCGCTACTCTTCTCGCCACACGTTCACACCAGTCTCGACTCCACTTGTTGCTCGTCGAATTGCGGTAGACGGAAGGGGGAAAGAAAAGATGGTTGCCGGCCACAGCTCCGTCAAGGCGCACCTCGCGACAGAGTACTCGCTCCTGTTTTCGTTGTACGAGCGCTCAAAGGCGCAGCACAGGCATCAGCTCTTCCTCCGACGTCTGGAAGCAATCCTCCGCCTTAACCGACTCGTCGTAAGGCAGTATGCCGCGTGCTCCGAGTCTCCCGGCACTGGGGTCAGTTCGGCTTCTGGCACGGCGACGCCGGGCCTTACGCCTGGTCTCAAGTCTGGCTCTATGACTCCGCTCGCCTCGCTGCCCCAACTCCAAGCGAGTGATAAGGACGGCATCGTGGGAGGAGAGGGGGAAGAGCGCCTTCGCGAGCTCGTGAAGAAGGTGAGCATTACTGAACGTGCTTGCTGACATCCAGATGCTCAAGTCCCTCTTGCTTGCAGCAGACATAACAGGCCAAATGCTAGCTCTGCACCACTTCGTTCCCCTCCAAACCATGCTCATATCCTCTTACGGCCGTCTCTTCGCCATCTGCGTGCATCTCTGCCCGATCTTGGGATTGCAGTTGGGCGACGTGCTGAGTGGCGCCGAGACGAGGGATTTGGCGCTGCTGGCCAAGGCTGGGCCGAGGACTTTGGACGAGCCGCGGAGTGTGAGGGAGTTTCATTTGGGAGCCGTGGGAGGTGCTGGGGGAGGTGCTGCTGGCGGGGAGGGAGGAGGAGGTGGGGATCTAGGCGAGGTCATCAGCCGTGAGGCGCTGCTGTCCATGAGCGTGGAGCAGACACCGCCGCCCGTCGCGAGTCCGATGCCGAAGCCGAAGACCGCGCTATCGGCGAAAAAGAAGTCGAAGCGACCGCAGCCGGAACCCGAACCCGAATCCGAATCAGAGGCGGAACTACAGCCAGTCAAGACCAAGAAGAAGAAGAAGAGCGACATGGACGATACCTTCTCGACCTCGACCTCAACCTCAACTTCGACCTCGAAACCGAAGAAGAAGAAGGACGCCGTCGACGACATTTTCGCAATGGACAAGCCGAAGAAGAAGAAAGCCACCCTTACCGAGTCCCCCGCTCCCCCCGAGAAGCCTGAGAAGAAGAAGAAGGCCGACGACTCGCTCGACGATATCTTCTCCTCCGCAGCACCCAAGAAGAGCAAGACGGACAAGACAAAGAAAGGGGACAAGCCCAAGAAAAAGAGAAAGGACGCCATGGACGATATCTTTGGTTTCTGAACCTCCATCCCCTTTCACTCTTCATTTCGCTCTCATCCCTCCTCTTTCCGTCTCACCTGGAACCAGGTCAGTGCTCTGTTTCTCGCTGCCTCGTGAGCGCTGGTGCGCTCACTCGCCCGTCAGAGTGCTAGCTACATGAGATTCGCATATTGTTGTATTGATTCTAGATGTACACATACTCTTTGCAAGACATACAACACTCGGTGTGGGTGGGTTGGGGATACAGACACAAAACTTGGATTTTGATGCGGAACAGTGATTATGGTTTCTCGATGTGGTTGGTTCGTCACTTGGACGGCTGTCGTTTGGAATTATGTTAGAGATAGGGGTCGTTCGCGTGAACAAGCAGCTGTGGTGGTGGGAAGGGAGGACGAGGCGACGAGGCGACGAGGGAGGAGGAGAGAGCTAGCAGCTCACAACGGCTACGCCACCGCTCGTGCACACCTACACACCCACACTCAGATTGTCCCACGCGGTGAGCACGTCGCCGACACTTGGCCTTTCGGCAGCGTTGGGATCGAGCATGGCGCGTAGCACATCCCTCACGTCATCGGGCACCCTGCCTCCGCCGAGGAAGTGCATAGCAGGCGCGCCGTCGGCATACGCCCTGTCGTCGTAGCTATCCTTCCTCCTCGAGTCCTCGCCATCAATGGCCAGGTCCGTAATGGCCCTGAGGGCCGCGGCAGAGCTGGGCCGTTCGACCGGCATACTCCGCCGACTCGTGCTCTCGGGCGAGGACTCAGGGCTGCTCCTCTGGTTGCTGAGAACGGAGCGCGCACTGCGGATAGAAGCCTTGCGCGCAATCTCGTTGCCGGCGCGGCGGCGGAGGGGGCTGAAGCCCTTGTCGCCCTTGTCGTCTAGGAGCTTGTCGACGGCCTCTTGGCGCGCACCGTTGGCCCAGGCGGCCCAGGACTTGATGCCACTGGGAGACGAAGACAGACTCTCAGCGGAGAGCGAGCCGCCACTGCCGAACGCGGTCGTCTGGTCGGCGGATGGGAAGCGCTTGTGCGGCGACGGTGTGCCGCCTGGAGCACGCAGGCTGATTGCGCGACGTACCTCGACGGCTGGCACGGGGTCGGCGCGCCACGAGTGGCCGGAGGGATAAGGCGACGAGCTGGCCGAGAGCTCGCCGACACGCTTCAGACGCTGGCGCTCCTCCCAGTCCCAGAGGATGCCGTTGCGCACGTGGTGCATCATCTCGATGGGGCGCGAGCCGCGGTACGGCTCCCTGCCCGTAATCATCTGGTAGAGGCTTGCGCCGAGGGCGAAGACGTCGATCGGGAACGAGAAGGTCGCGTTCGGGTCTACGAGCTCGGGGGCACTGAACGGGAGCGTGCCGAGCCCGACGCCGTCGGTCGGCGGAGACGAGGGGTGGATCAGCAGCGACGAGCCAAAGTCGGACAGGCGCAGGTGCAGATCGCTGGTCAGCTGTTACGTCAGCTCTGAGACAAGGGTGTTTGACTCACGAGAATGTTGCTCGGCTTGATGTCGGCATGCACGACGCCGCGGCTGTGGACCCATTCCAGCGCCTCGGCCGCCTCGCGCGCCCATCGGCCCCACAGTCGCTCACCGACAAGGCCGGGCTCGGTGCGCAGCATCCTATCGATGGAACCCAACGGTACGTGCTCGAGCAGCAGGACGAGGCGGCGGGGGTTCGGCGGCTTCTCGAGCTCGAGCGCACCTGGAAGGCTCGGGGTGTGGGCGTGTCCCATCGCATGCTCCGGTCCTTCGCGGCCGCCGGCGTAAATCGTGCTGCTGCGCTTTCGGACGGGCGTGGGCGAGGGCGGCAGGATCGGGACGGGGTTGCCGGAAGCGTCCTCGTCGTCCTCCTTGACTGCGATGAGCTTGACGATGTAGACGCGCCCCTTGTTCGAGCGGCGGGTCATTGAGCCCTTGCGTCCCATCGGCGGGCCGCTCAGACGGTTCAGGAAGAATGCCTCCCGGAGACCCATCGTCTGACTCTCGCGATCGGCTGCCAATCGCTTGGCAGCACACAGACGCCATTTGGACTCCCATTCGTCGTCGTGGTGCCGGTACGAGGCGAGGTAGACCCGAGCGTACCGGCCTTCGCCGAGGAGGTGCTCCGCGTCCGGGAACAGGCGCATCTCAATGTGGTCCGCGTGCGGGGGGCGAGGCGGGACCCATGTCGGCGCGAGACTCGGAGACTGGTGCAACGGAGCTAACTGCGAGAGCTCGGCTGGGGTCTCCACATGGTCGTACTCCTGTGTTGGGGAGGGGAGGTTGGGGAGCGCCCGCGCGCGCAGCGACGACGCGCGTGACAGCGATAATGGGGAGGGTGCTGCGGGCGCTAGTCGGGGAGCTGGGGGCGGGGTGTCACATTGGCTCGTCGCGAAGAAGGACGACGTCTTGCTGCCGACTGGAGACGGGGTGGACTCTGCTCCATCGCGCGGCGGTATTCCGCCGGTGACGACAGAGGGAAGGGGAGGCACGGCGGGACCAAGGGTGATGGCGGGCGGGGCGTCGAGGAAGCCGTCGTTGGACGAGTACATGGGCGATCTGGGCGACATGCATGCCGGTGTGCCGACGCTTGCGTCGATGGAGCTTCCACTCGATGTCGGCTCGTTCTCGTCGTGGACCATGGTCTCAGGCTCCATGGTGTGCGGCGACGGCGGGGTGGTGGAGAAAATATGGACGGGTGACGCAGGCGGCGCAGACTCGGCTGCAGCTGCGGCCGTTGGCGGGGACGCGTGATGGGACGCCGGCGACTCGCGCCGGCGGCCCGGTATGCTCAGCCCAGTCATCGTGAGTGGTGGCGGGACCCCTGCAATGGGGGCTTGAGGGGTGTCCGATGGGAGAGAGGAGGGGGCTGGTGGTGACAAGAGATGGTGAGGAAGGAGGAGCAACAATCGCGGATCGTCGTTGTAATGTTTGCTGGGTGGTGAGTTGCTGCTGCGGGGGTTGGGCGGCGGTTGGTTTCGTTCGGTTGTGGGGATGTGCTAAATGCGGGGCAAGTGACGATCAGCTGTCGGAGTAGAGACGGCCCAAAGTTTGCGCTATTTCGGTTGGTCTCGCTGCTCTCGCGTGGTGGGCCCAGGGATGTCGGTAGGTGTCGCTGTCGTGAGTTTTGTCGACGGAGTGATGGTGAGGAAGAGGACAATGACAATGTCGAGTAGTAGCGAGTCGTCGGACAAGACGCGACCAGGTGCACAGGTGCTGGTCTGACTGAAAATAGCCAGGTGGGAAGATAGGGAGTGCCCAAGACTTAGCCAAGGTTGCCCAGGCTTGTTAGAGGCTTGTCAGCCTTGGGCAGGGCGATAAAGTTGGCTGAGGAAGCCACCTGCTCCGTTGGCCCCGCAGGCAGGGACACGGAGGGTCGAAGGCGGCGGAGGAGAGCGACGCGACTCGAATCATCGAATCTGACAGGCCAAAGTCTTGGCCGCAGGGGGACTGGAGCTACTGGAGGCACTGGACCTGCGTATTCTGCCTCGCATAGCTCGGATTGCGTCTTGGGCTGAGCTAATCGGGGGCTAAACCCCCGTAGCCCGTAGCCCGTAGCCCGTGGGTCGGAGGTTGGTATGTCGGGCTGAAGGCTGCGCGTCCTGGCGTCCACGTTAGGCTGCGAGCGACTGCGATGGTAGAGGACCGACTGCGGACGAATGGCTGCTACACTGCTGCGCCAAACGCCCCCCATGCACCGTAATCTGCAATCTGGCCAGCAATCTGCAATCCGCAGACTCTCACCCAGGATGCAACGTCGGAACACCCTGCAGCCCTGACCAACCACTGACGGGTTGGTGACTCATCCCCTACCATGTATACCATCGCATACGGCGAAATCGCCGGACGTCACTTTCTGCATGCGCCTTGTCCGATACACGGAGGGACAGAGTGCATTGCTCCTGCGACTGAGGCGTTCCCTCGTTTGTCATGCGTTGTGCATGCCTGGAACGGGGACTGTGCACACATTTCTGACAAGGACGAACTGCGCCGCCTACGCCGAGCCTGAGCCAACGACTGCCCGACTGCCCGACTGCTCGACGACTCGACTACGACTGCGCTCCAGACTCGACGCAGCCGCCCTCCCTGGCCCCTGTGTACCTGTGTTCCCCCTGTGCCTTGCTGTGCCTGGACCATTCTTGGCTTTGCAGCCAGGCACACATACGTTTCTGGTACTATACTCCCACCTCCCCTCTCGTCATCAGCCTCTGGCCAGAGATGACAGAGAAGGCAGGCTCGGACTCCAGCCCAAATCAGAGTTTCGATCCAAGTCTCATCACACCCCCCTCCGATGCATCATCGCTTAGACCGAGACAGGAGACGGTGCAAGACAGTGCAAGCACTGCTAAGACGGTGCCGTTTCGCTTGCCTCACAAACAGGCTCGGAAACGACTGGATCTCATTGCCCATTCTGTCGCGCTAGGGGAACGAATGCAGCGCTTTGGCCCGTGCACTCCCCTCCCCCCCCTCCGTCCCGGGACTGACTTCCGTTTATTGTTGAATGCTGCGCCGTCGCTGACTGGTCGACCTTGGTCCGCATATCCCGGACTGCCGTACTTGCCGTACCAAGTTGCCGTGCCGCCCTTAGCCGCACCGTCGGGAGCGCCTAAGAAATGCCCAGAAGCTTCAGATCCTCTGTCATCTGGCATCTGGCATCAGGCGCCCCTTTGCTTCGGCTGTTGCTTTGCGATCGCGACTGAACGCCCGCATTTCGACAGACACCGTCACCGACTTGAATCGGCAGTCGCTACAATGACAGGCGCCAAGCCCGGCCTACGCCTGCATTCATCACCGCCCATAGTATTGCTTTCCCCCACCATTTCACCTGGACCTGGACACCTCCGCCCCCGGCTGCACGGCTGTACGGCTGCACGGCTGCCGATACGGTCTGGAACCATGCGAGCCGTACGAGCCGCGCCGCCGCCCCCGCCCCTCCCTGACAGGTCTGTATTGCACCTGTCCTGGCTTTCCTGGAAGCGAAATGTCGTTGTGCCTTGCGGGGGTACTCCGTCAATGCCAGAACACTCTGCGCCACCACCGGACGCAGACCACGCGACAACGCCGCGGCCCGTGCCTTGCACAAACAACTCATCCACTCAGCCTCCGTCATCGCACCCACCAGGGACCAGACGCCCCTGCTCCGTCTCGGCCTTCGCCGGCGACTGTGGCTCGAGATCGTGTCTGTGGCTCGCGACTGGCTGCGACCGGCTGCGACTGGGCGCAACGCACACACCCCCACCTTAGATCGCGCCAAGGGTCGGACATACCTTGCTCCGACGATGCCGCTGCTGCCTTCTATTCCTTCATCTCAGAGAGCCCTGCTACGCTCTATGAAAATCTGCGCCTCGCTCGTGTAACCGTCCTACCAGTCGAGCTTCTTGGCCATCTCGTTCGTAGCCTCGACGAGCAAGCGAGTGATTCCCGGTTCGTGGGCGGAGTGACCAGCGTCGTCTACGATCTCGAGACGAAGGCCATCGCCCCACGCCTTCTTGAGGTCCCAGGCCGAGCGCGCCTGACCTTCGTCAGCACGATGATAGAACAATCAGAAGGCACGGTTCCAAACAACCGTATTCCGGGCGTCGGGCAGCCACTTAATGATGCGAGGAACGAGCATTCCTGTCCCTCCCCGCGACTTGACTGGCTCGCACTGTTGTTTTGCTCGCACGACCGCAGCGCCATGGAGCCACAATCCACGGACCATGGGGGCGAGTGCGGAGGCGGCCCGGAGCGAGACCGCGCGAGACGTCGGAGCAACAAACACATGCTCGCTCGCACCTCTCTCAGGTCAGTGACCCGCTACTCACCGGACAGACACAGTCGTAGCGACCTTGCACCACAACACAGGGAAGGTGACGGCTGGGGTTAGCTTTGAGACAGCAACAGACCGTGAGCTTACATCTTGGCAAGCTGGGGCTCCGAGATGAGGTGGCCTTCGGGGAAGAAGCCGCCATTGACAAAGTAGTGGCACTCGATGCTAGCGAAAGCGCTGCTGTCAGTGGACGGCACACGTGCATGAACTCACCGAGCCCACTTCGCGTCGTTGTCGGCAAGAGCAACCATGGCGGGGTCCTGGTACAACTTGCTCGTGCTCTCCTCCCAGGTGGCCCACGCCTTGGCAGCCTGCAGGCTCTTCTGCTCATCTGGCTGGGTCAGCTGCTTGTAGTAGGCAGAGATGAGGTCTCCGCGCTCCGCCTCGGGGATCTGGTTGAGGTACGGCTCCCACGCGTCCGGCCAGATGTCTGCTTGTCAGCTCTACGGTGTCACGCGGCCAGCTCACGAGACGCTCCGTCCTGGTAGAACCACTCGAGCTCCGAACGGCGGAGGAGGAAGATACCGCGGAGAACGAGCGCAATGCAGCGATCGGGGTGAGTCTGCGAGTACGCCAGAGAGAGCGTCGAGCCCCTGTCATGTCAGCTGCAGAAGAACCCATCCTAGCTGTAAGACTCACCACGATCCGCCGAACACAAGCCACTTCTCGATGCCAAGCTTCTCACGAACGCGCTCAATGTCGGCGACGAGATCCCAGGTGGTGTTCTCCTTCAGCTCAGCCGTCCTGCTGTCAGCTCGTCCTAACTTCCCCGTTGGCTCACGGCTCGCTCTTGCCCGCACCACGCTGGTCGATGAGAATGATGCGGTAGACCTTCGAGTCGAAGTAGATGGTGTCGCCAGGCGAGGTGCCGCCGCCGGGTCCGCCGTGCCTGCTGTTAGCTTGCTGTTTCCCTGTAGCAGCTGCGTGGTGCACATTGTGCAGTCGGGGAAGACACTAGGTCAACGTTGCGGCGTTGAAGATTCAGCCGGCTTGGCACACGAGAAACACGGCCACACCATGCTCCCGAGAAGCCGGTGCGCTGCATGGCTACAGCACCATTGGATTAAGCGTATCGCGGATCGCTGGTCCAGATCCTTGGTCCGATGCTACGCTGCCAAAGGAAGGTTCTATGCCTCGCCGTGCTGCGAGGAAGACTCACAGGAAGACGACTGTGGTCAGTTAACCTCTTCGGACAAGTGAACTCACCAGGCTTGCCCTTGGGGTTGCCAGCCTGCCAGTAGCTGGATCTGTCAGCTCACGGTGCCATTCCCAGCTTACTGGATAGTGTGAATGTCCGAGACCTTGAGCATCTGGTCATCGAAAGCCTGCGAGGGCTGGAAGGCGCCGGTCTCCTGCTTCTGGAGGGGCATCTTGTTGCGCGGGGGAGGGGAAGGGGTATAGGGCCGAAGGCAGGGAATGTTGCGAGACGAGCGTGCTGGATAACGAGCAGCGGGGATGAAGGTGGAGGAGAGACAGTGACAACGCACTGATGGTCGAACGAGCGCTCGAAGCATGACTGTGCGGAGGGCACATGGACGACGCGAAACACCGTACGTCATTGCTTCCGTGCGCTGCGGCCGGAGCTCGCCGATCAGCCCGACTGTTGGTGGCTCACGCGTTTCGATCCCCCGCATTTTGCTCTGTTTTTACGACGCACTGTTATTCTGACGACTAACTCACGACCTGAAGATTGACTGCATGACTCAGATACACCTTTAGCTCCTTAGCTAAGGAGGAACGTCGGGTGCTGGGGTTAATCGCGCACCCCTGTCCGCACACCCGATCGACTAAGGCTTCATTGTCACGGCTCTGATATGAGGCTTCAGGTATATAGGTACGGGGTTACATCGTTCAACTCAGAGCGCCTGCTCTGAGGGACTATTGTGAAATGATGACCAGCTGAGTTGTGTGGAAGGGTACAATGCCGCCGTCGTCGGGACGACTGACGTAGAGCTATTGCGGGAACGGCGTTGTTGGAGCAGGTGGGAATGGCTTCGATGGTGGCTTGGGCGGTCTCCGGGACCTGTGAGCGGCGAAGAGCCTCAGCATGGCCGGAGGCTGTCTGCGTTCGGTGTGCTCCACCGGCGTGGTTGATAAGTCTGATTGACGAGCGAGGATGGTGGAAAGGATGAGGCTCGTGACCTCTATCTGTGAAGTTGCAAGGTGACTCGGGGAGGATCCGTCAGTCGTTGGCGTTCGAGAGCAGCTAGCGTTTGAGGTGGCGTGGAGAGTGCAACATTAAGAACCGAGATTGTTGTACTCTGATATGTCTGTCAGCAGAGACGTTCTCACACTTGCGCCACCATCAGACTACGCTGTGTCGAAAGCTTCTCACCTGATCAGAGGGGGCCGGTTCACACCACTCCATCCGCTAGACAACGCGCTTACGTGCATCCGTCGCCAATGCTGCGTCTGGGACCAAGTCACTTGCCATCATTGCCGGCGCTGGGAGGAGGTGGGTAGGGCGTGGGAGGACGAGGCGGCCAGGCTTGGACATGGTGTTGACGGCGTTTTTGCAGTTTAAACCCAAGCCTATGGTGTGAGGCGGAGTGAAGTCGCAGCAGTCTAGTCAGTGGAGCGGGAATGGAGAAGGGGAACAAGACAATGTCGACCTTGGTGATCTTATACACCATCGTTGACTCGCAGTTTACGGGGTACATGCTGTGAGATGCGGAGTCACAAGTGGGTGTCAACTGGCGCGAGTGTCTGGCACATGTGAGTCAATGGGGTGGGTATGCGCTTGGGAATAGTCCTCCTGAGTGATAGCAGCAGAATATCTCGAGGCGTCATGTGGTAGTGTCTGAGGCACGCGACCTATATCGCACGTCGTACGAGACCCAGCCCGGAGAGCGTACACATACCGGAATCCTTCGCGTCGGCTCGAAAGCTCCTGGTGAGACACTTTGCGATTTCGCACACATTTAGAACTGTGGTGCATTATGTTACAACATGTCGTGGCTGGGCGTCTACTTCTTAGCTTTCTTGTTCCCAAACATCTTAGCCTGCAGGGCGGCAAACGCGTCGTCATCGAGGTCGTCGAGCTCAGCATGGGTGTTCTTAGCCTTCTGCTTCTTGCCGCCGAACATCTTCGCCTGAAGCGCCTCGAAGTCGGCGTCGGCGAGCGGATCCTCGTCCTGCGCCTTCTTGCCCTTGCCCTTCTTTCCGCCCTTCTTCGGCTTGCTCGAGGACGTCGAGTACTCTATCTCGATCTCCTCCTCCTCGTAAGACTCGAAGGACGCATACTTCGCCTCGAGGGCCGAGAACACGTTCGCACGACCGACCTGGCGTTTCTGGATGAGAGCGGCGAGCGATGCCAGCTAGTCAGTTATAAGCTCGAAGGCGCGGAACTCACCTCGTCGCCACCTCCGGCGGCATCGCGTTTCCGCTTTCCCTTCTTGCCGTCGCCGAAGAACTCGTCCCAAACGCCGAGCTCTTTCGCCTGCTTCTCGGCAGCCTCAGCCTCCTTGTCCTGCTTCGCCTTGCGCTTCGCAGCAGCCTTGCTATCCTTCGATGACGCACGCCACGCCTTTGTCTCCTTGATCGCACCATCGCCAATCTGGCCGTTCAGCAGCTTCACGAAGCGCTTCTCATCAGAGTGCGTCGAGTGCGGGATGCGCTCCATGATCTTTGCGAGGTCGCCCTGCGTCGCAGTGTAGGCGTCGAGCAGGTCCTCCAGCTCCTCGGCGGAACCCTGGTACTTCTTCCTGTCGTCGTCGAGAATCTTCCTGTCCACGCCATCGAACAGGTCGGAGAAGTAGTCGTCCCACGACACCTCGTCGAACTTGATCTCATCGGTGCGCCCCGTCGAGTCGTACCTGATGTCAGCTCTGCGCCGACCTGACTGCTCGTCGTTACCAATAACAACTCACCTCTTCCTCCTCTTCTCATCGCTCAAAACAGCCCACGCAAATCCGACCTGCTGGAACTCGTGCTTCAGGCGCTCGACCTCCTTAGGGCCCTTGCCCGCATGCTTGTCCGGGTGGCAGCGCAGCGCCTTCAGACGGTACGCCTTCTTGAGCTGGTCGTGCGATGCGCTCGCCTCTGCACCGAGAACAGAGTACAGAATGTTCTCCAGTGCGGCCTCCTCCGCCGAGAAGAAGGAAAGCAGCGGGTCGGCGGTGTCGTCCATGCTTGGGTGTTGTGTGGTGGCTGGTGGCAAAAGTCAAGGTGTGAACATGACTTTCGCGACTGGACGCGTCGCGCTCAGGATCAGTGGATCCGAGTTAGGCACGCAGACTAGTGGTGCAGACTAGGCGTGCGGCCGCTGACGCGCTGCCAGATAGCATTCATCTCGTTCAGCCAATAGGCGCGCCTCCACCCACTCAGGAGCTTGATCGAGACGTGGAGGTCGCACGTACGCGGCAGCGTGCAGCGTGCGACCCAGCTTGAGCAACATTGCACACTTCGACTTTCTCTTTGTCCATCGAGCAATCGACAGAACAGCAAGATGGCTCGCCTCTCCCTCCTCCCCTTCTTCGCGGTCATACTGGCCCTGGCCTTCTTCCTCATGCCTGTCCAGGCTGCCAAGGGCCCCATCATCACGAACAAGGTCTACTTCGACCTTGAGCATGGTGGTAAGCCCATGGGTCGTGTCGTCATGGGCCTTTACGGCAAGTGAGTCAGAACCGGGGAAGCGGACAAGACGAAGGGGCTTCGCGGTGCACTTGGACGCAGCAGCGTACCTGTGAAGAGCCCTTGAAGCGGGAGCGGTGTGTGCCCAAAGGTATCGCAAGTCCATGCTCTTCTCCGTAACTCCCCTCGTCGGGCTACTCTATTGTGCTATTCCCTAGCTGACATTCAGGACGACCCCCAAGACTGCTGAGAACTTCCGTGCTCTTGCTACTGGCAAGAAGGCCGACGGCACCGAGCTTGGCTTCGGCTACAAGGGCTCCAGCTTCCACCGTGTCATCAAGGACTTCATGTGAGTACTCAGCTACCTCGAGTTGAAGCCAGCTGACAGGCAGGATCCAGGGTGGTGACTTCACCTCTGGCGACGGTCGTGGCGGCAAGTCGATCTACGGCAACAAGTTCGCCGACGAGAACTTCAAGCTGAAGCACACTGGCCCCGGTGTTCTCTGTAAGTAGATTGGACGGTTGTGCGGGGATCGTATCACTGACCGTTCTCAGCCATGGCCAACGCCGGCAAGGACACCAACGGCTCCCAGTTCTTCATCTGCACTGTCAAGACCAGCTGGCTCGACGGCCGTCACGTTGTCTTCGGCCACGTGCTCGAGGGCATGGACATTGTCCACGCCATCGAGAACGTCAAGAAGGGCTCTGGCGACCGCCCCGTTGAGCCCGTCACCATTGTTGACTCTGGAGAGGTGAGTCTGCTTGTTTTCCTTATTTCGCGACACCTCTTGCTAACAGACCGCAGCTCGAGATCGAGCACGAGATTGACGACAATGGCAATCAGGTACCTCTTCGTGCTGAGCTGTAGGGTAGATTCTGACATATGCACATTCCCCCATCTCGCACGCAAATCTCGCTACTCTTCTTTAACTCTTATCAATATCTGGAACACCTGGGACGGCACATCATCATCCGTTATCACCGACGTTACTGGGTGACACGTTTGTTTGCTAACCGCGCACGCTGCACTTCCGCCCTCTCGGCCGCCTGATCGCCTATCGACCTGCAAATCAACCGTGTCTGGCCCGATCTGTCCGACTTCTGGCACACGCATACCGCACTTGATCTTCCGACAACGTCTCCCGCGGCAAACGAATCTTGGCGCGACTCTCTTCATTCCGCATCTCCGTTCTGGACAACCGCAACATCCGCCGCGCAGCCTGACTACGAGGGTGACGAGGACGAGGTGGAGGCGATCAACCCGATCGACAAGGAGATCCTCGAGGGCATGCACGACACCCCCGTCGAGCTCGAGTCGGAGGAGGAGGACTACTCGAACCTTTCCAACCCCTGGAAGTACCTTGCCTTCCTTGTTCTGTTCGTTGTCGCCCCGGTCGGCGCGTACGTGTACTTTTACCGTGGCGGACGTGAGAAGCTCCGCCGCAAGTTCGAGAACTGGGGTGACTACGAAAAGCTGCCGACGTCGCAGTGATCGAGCTTATTGTGAGACAGTGAGCAGGTGAAGCAGCGTAGCATTCACACCGAACCACTAGATGCATTCCTGTATCGGCTATCGCGACTACATTAGTAGTGTGTCTACGTGTGTTACGCAGCAGGCGGTGCTGTCGATCGGTCAATGCAGACGGGGGTAAGGAGCGGCAGTGGGGACATCAGCGACGGCAACAACGGCCGATGGATGATCGCCGCTGTCCGTGTAGCAAGTCCGTTTCGCTGATGTCCGTACGCATGAGGCGCTTAGACCTGGCGGCGAAGGGTCTGGAACGGGCTAGGAAGTGTGTGATAGGGAAGAACAGGTTGCTGGCGTCATTGATGATGAATGAGATGCTGACCACATCAGAAATCCTGAAGCTGCGGACCCATCGGTCAGCTCCGAGGCACAAAGAGGAGCCGTCCGCAAAGCCGTCCGTTCGAGCAAGGCACGGCGGCGGACGGCGGGGCCGGCCAATCAAGCCGAGTGCTGGGTCGGTGCGAGGCATGCGGATGGCGCAGTCTGCGTGCGCTGTGGTTGGTTGCTTACCAAGAAGCCGACTAGCAGTTAAAAATACACTAATCTAGCCGGATTAATCAGTCTCAACCAGTCTCGAACCTGATTACAAAGGTGACCCTTCCCAGCCTAGCCGATACACCCCCGGCGGGCCCTGGGTCGTCCTGGCTGCTCTCCGGTGTCTTCGGCGGCGCAGCGCCCGAGGACCGTGGACCAAGGTCAGGAATCTGAGAAATCAAAAGGGAATCTTGGATAAGCCTCCCGCCGCCGTGCTGCCGTGAAAACATTATTGCACCACGCGCTCCTCGCCGCCGCCCCCCGCACCGGCCAAGCCGCGGCGGCACGGTGGTGAAATAAATATCAAGCCCCATGCGGCCACCCCTCGAAATCTTTCCGATCACTAACACTGCATTTCGCTTCGCCGCTCCACTCTTGTTTCCAGGCTCGGCTCCCGGATCACTCACTCACTCGACTCACAACACTCTGTGACTCGACTCACACTCCGACGCCGTCCTGCACGCCGCACGGCACTGATCACACCACACACACACACACACACACATTCCTTTGTTGTTGCACCCATTCCGCGAGAGCGACCGAGCTCTGACTTGTATCGCCTAGCACCGAACCTCACTTCACCATGGAGAAGGGAGACGCCGTAGACCGCATGGAGAAGGGCGACCTCACAGACCGCATGTCGCGGCAGACGGGGGAGACGCTCATCTCCTCCTCCGTTGACGGCTCGCCAAAGGAGAAGACCCACGTCCTGAACGAGAAGGACGAGCACGATGCCTCGGCCCCTCCGCTCATCGCTCCGGAGCCCGTCCCGGCGCCGAAGCGAACGCAGAGCGCGTGGTCCCGCCTGACCGGACGGACGTCGCCGCGCAGCACCTCGCCCGTCAACCCCGTCTCCCCTCCCTCTCCTTCCAACGCCATTCAGTCCGGATCCGTTCCCGTTCGCAGCCGCTCGCTCGAGACGCCAATCTACGTCGGCGGCGAGAACCCGCACATCATCGGATCCATGGACCGGACGCTAAGCCACCAGCCGGCGGCCGCGAGTCTGTTCGGTGGTGTCTCTCCCGACTCGATCGACCACGAGGAAGGACTCGTGCCGGTCCGTTCGCGCGAGGAGGCGGAGCAGCGTGAGGACGAGCGCCAGAAGATTGCCTCCGACCCGTGGTCTGTCAAGTTCGAGCCCGGAGAGAAGATCAACCCGAAGGTGAGTCTGCACAGTGCATGAATAGTCCCACGGCACTCGTCGATCGTCTAGCACATGCCCAAGCACGCTCAGACCGAGCGGTCTTAGCACGAAAGCAGCCTGTTCACATGGGCTGGCAAGTTTGCATCGCACGGATCTACCGCGGTTGCAAGCCCGCATGCCCGGAATGCTGGCGTGCTGCCAGTGCTGCCCTGGCCCTGGCTGAGCGCCACAGCCGATCTAAGCGAGGCTTGCACCGATCCGGACAACGCCTCCTGAGCTCGCACTCCGCGTGCGGAGCCAGTTCCGCCATCCCCGCACCCCCGCTGTCCGCATCGGTGTCGTCGGGTGTAGCGAGGGGCTCCGCCTGCAATGCCGCTGCTGTCGCTGTTATCAATAATGATGAACTCGCGCTGACGTACAGAACTGGTCGCTCGGATACAGGTGGTACCTGACGGTGCTCGGATCGCTGCTCGTGCTCAACTCGACGTTTGCGTCCAGTGCCCCGTCGGGTATCATGACCGACCTCATGAAGCAGTTCCACATCGGAACCGAGGTCGGCGTCCTCTGCATCTCCCTCTTCGTTGCCGGATACTGCCTCGGACCGCTCCTGTGGGGTCCCCTTTCCGAGATCTACGGACGAAGGCCTATCGCCGTCATCTCGTTCATCTTCTATGTCGGCTTCCAGATCGGATGCGCGCTTGCGCCCAACACTGCCGGCATCCTCATCTTCCGCTTCCTCAGTGGAACGTTTGCAGCGGCGCCGCTGACCAACTCTGGTGCCCTTCTTGCTGGTAAGTGAAAATGCGGCAGCTTGCAGAACATAAGGGTGGTTACTAACTGCACAGACATCTGGGACTCGGACTACCGTGGAACGGCGATGGCTCTCTTCGGTCTCGCTCCATTCGCCGGCCCGTCGCTCGGCCCCATCATCTCCGGCTTCATCTCTGTCGGCGGTGCGTCGTGGCGGTGGGTGTTCTGGGTCACCACGATCTTTGCTGGCTGCTGCCTCGTCCTTATCACCTTCACGATGCCCGAGACATACGCGCCCGTGATCCTGAAGAAGAAGGCCCAGCGTCTTCGCAAGGAGACCGGCGACGACAGGTGGTACGCCCCGATCGAGCGCCACAAGACCTCGTTCAAGCAGCGCGCAAACGACATCATCCTGAAGCCCTTCATCATGCTCTTCCTCGAGCCGATGCTTCTCGCGATCACGATCTACATGTCCTTCGTGTACGGCGTCGTGTACCTCCTCTTTGAAGCCTTCCCATTCGTCTTTGTCAAGAACCACGGATTCAACGCGGGCGAGAACGGCCTCGCGTTCCTCGGCTTCTTTACCGGCGGCGTCATCTGCTGCATTGGCTACGTCACGTTCATGGAGCCGCGCTACCAGAAGCAGTGCAAGCGCGTTGCGCCCCTGATGCCTGCGCCCGAGCTGCGCCTGCAGCTCTGCGTCATTGCGTCCTGGTCCCTCGTCATCGCCATGTTCTGGTTCGGCTGGACGTCCTACGCGTCCATCCACTGGATCTCGCCCGTCATCGCCGGCGGCCTCCTCGGTGTCGGCGTGCTCGGTCTCTACACCTCCCTCTTCAACTACATCGTCGACGTGTACCTGTGGGCTGCGGCCAGTGCTCTGGCGGCGTCGACGGTCGTGCGTTCGTCCTTTGGAGCGGGCTTCCCCCTCTTCGCGACGCAGATGTACGAAAAGCTCGGCACGCAGTGGGCCACGTCCCTCCTCGGCTTCATTGCGCTCGCCATGACGCCCGTGCCCCTCCTCCTCATCAAGTTTGGCCCGAGGCTGCGTGCCAAGTCCAAGTTCTCGCCGAACATTGAGACGGCCTAAGTGCTGAGCGAAGCGAGGCTACCTGGTCGTGGTGAGCGACCACCACCCCCGGGACAGGAGGCTCCCTGTTCCACCATAGAGCGCGCAGCGCACCCCCATCATTTTTCCATTTTCTTATAGAAGGTCATTACTTAATCGCATGCACTACGCACATAATCACCTGGCCTTGCGTCGGATAGAGCACGTGTCGAGCCTGAGCCGAGAACGGAAGGGAGCATTGCCACTCTGGACAGCGAACGATGTACTGAGCAGATGGCAGTGAGAGCGCGTCAGTTAGGACTCTCGAAAGGCCGTGACGGAAGCCAGCCTAGCCAGGCTAGCCAGGCCGTAGGCTGAAACATCGCCGCGAGGGGCCGGGCCGGCAAGGACAACTGTCGAGCCGAATCCGGCGTAGCGGTGCGGGTGGGTGCGTAATGTGCAAAGACCTGTCCGACGCGCCATGTTCGAGACACGCGACACACGCGACGTGTGCGACGCATGCGACATTCGACCCCCCGATCCGGCGTAGTGGTGCAGCCGTGAGGAGTAAACTTGCAGCGGCCAGTGTCTTGCTCTGCCACAGAGAAGACACGGGTCAAGGCTTCTGCGACTTTTGCAAGCCGTCTGCTGATTGATTGCCAAGATCCAGGTCAGAGCACCAGGCAGAGTCGCGTCGTACATGAACTCAGCCCCCGTTACCCATTGCTCGACGAGAAGCGGTGCGATCGTCTCCGTGCGCCTGCTGAACGCGCATCGACCAGTTCGAGCTCCAGCAGACTACCTCGACGCGAGACGTGTACCGTTCACAGAGAGGTACACTTCTCGATCACGTAGGACAGCTCCAGTGTGCGCAATGTGCAGAGCATGCAGTGTATTCCAGCACTCGTAGCTTTCGAAGGCACTCGATATTCCCCGTGTCTCTGTCGTGACGAGTACTCAGAGTCAGGATAGGACCGAACTTTGTTCTTTTGACCTCGGGTTATACATCTTCAGGACGGGCTGACGGGCACGCGGGAAGGAGCAAGGGCAGCGTTGTCAGCTGGGCAGAGAATTATTTCTTGGTCGTGGATCTGAAACGCGACTTGAAATGGTCAGCCGTGTCATGCGTGTCAGCCCAGACCCAGGAAAGGTTGCTGCCTAAATGAGTAATTCATGCTTGCGTCTTCATGGCTTGTGGGATGTGCAGATCCCGACCGACCCTGGCCGTCTTGCTCAGTACGAGAGACGGGTCCACTCCGCCGGTCCTATCTTCTGCTAGCGCTGCTCGCCCTGCTCTCTGCGTGGACTGTTCTCGGCCCCAGGACGGCCCAGGACGGCCCAGGTGGCCTCGACTGGGCGACGGGCACGCACAGCTCAAGCCCATGGAGCATGAACGCACTGAGACTGGGGCGCTGACATCTGTGCGGAGACCCCCTCCATGCTAGCCATGCTTCTCTGCCTGTGCGACAGACCGTGCTTCCTCGCCACTGACGAAACATGGACTCGTGCATCGAAATTTTGGCCACCGCGCTGTACTGTCTTTGGTGGCTGTCACTGCTGCATCGACTGCAAGAAGCCTGAACGGGTAGTGCATACCAGCTGCTCACTGCGCGCTCTGGGCTGGCTTCGAAAGCAGGACGCGGTTTGCGGCACGAAACCAAACACGAACCCGCGACGATTACGGAATCCGGGCTAGTCGACCGCGCCTGCCCTTGGCGCTACTAGTGGTTGCCTCACCCTGCGACACACACCTAACCCTCTGTCACCCCCCTTCCTTCCTTCCTTTCTCTACCCTTTCCTTCTCTCTTTCTCTCCTCATTGCTCACCACCACTCATCTCGACACGAAAAAACGAACGTCGCTGCGTCCGACTTTCTGTCAGTGCACTCTGCACCAGCGCGATCTCGGCGGTCACACAAGGGGTGCGGTGTGCCTACCTTGCTCTTTCTCGCCCTGCCCAAACCTTTGTTTACTTTGTTCCCTTTTGACTTTCACGCTCCTCCCACGCTCCCCCTTTCCCTCTGGCCTCTCTGCCCATCCCACGCCTGATCAACACGTCCACACACACACACTCACACTCACGCACACACCTGAACACACGCCCTCAATCCTCAATTACGACTTGGCCCCCGAGCTCTCACGCGCTCACTCGAGCTCGCGACCTCGATCATCTCACTGGCCCACTCGTCATCTCCCACTACACAGGAACTGAACCTTGTTTTCCTCCTCGTCTCTGCATCAGTCACACACCCAGCCAGTCACACCACACCTCCCCACCACTACGGCTCCCCTCCAGCCCGGTTCCTCGCCGTTCCCCGCTGAACCCAACTCAGCGCAGCATTAAACATAAACACCGCTCCACCCTGTATCCTCTCGCACCAGCACCACCGCCATCAACACCGGAGTCGCTCCCGACCTCGACCTGACTCTGCTGCTTCTCCATTCCTAAGCAGCCCTCGGCCCCCGTCGCTATGGACGACCACGACGACAGCATGGTCGACGCTCTCGTTGGCGGCGGCGACGTCTCATTGTCCTCGCACGACATCCTCAAGTGGTCAGAGGGCGTCTCGGTGCATGTTCCCGACCTCAGCGACATTCGCGAACGCACAGAACGCAGCCTCGACATGCGCGAGCTCAACTCGGCACTCGATGAGGTCGCCCCGAACCGACGAATGAGCGCTGGTACGAGCAGCGCTCACAGCAACCCGCGAGTGTCCAGCCCCCTAGCGCTGGCCCAGCCCAACCAGTACACTGAAGCGCATGCCCCAACGCTTGACGCTCTGGAGGGTCGTGGGC
Source organism: Trichosporon coremiiforme (assembly GCA_039545355.1). Classification (NCBI taxonomy): domain Eukaryota; kingdom Fungi; phylum Basidiomycota; class Tremellomycetes; order Trichosporonales; family Trichosporonaceae; genus Trichosporon; species Trichosporon coremiiforme. The sequence continues at coordinate 1,112,049 of BCJJ01000007.1, forward strand.
CCACCCCGTCCTCTGCTACTGCTGGTCAGCCCGGCTCCTCGACGGCTGGTAGCGTGAAACGGTCGTCCAGCCTTCGTAACAGTCTGCGGAACAGCCTGCGCGACAGCATTCGTGACAGCCTGCGGCACAGTCTGCGACAGAGCCTGCGCGAGAGCCTTCGCCACTCTCGACGGGACAGTGGCGACTCGAACATTGTCGAGGAGCAGCTGCAGTCGACGCCGGCTCAAGCTCTGCGGACTAGCACGAACACGAACGGCCGAAGCAGCATCAGTGGTCCCAGCGGGTTAGGTGCGTCGTCTTACTCGACGCCGTCCAGCATGCACCGCAGCTCGCATTCGAGCTACCGCGAGCGATTGGAGAGGGAGATTCCCCTGTCGCTCCGCAAGTCGCCCGCGGCTCAGGGGCGCCTGTCACCGACTGTTCGGCTGAACGCCCTCGACTCACCTGCGCTGCGACATGCTCGTCGCGGATCGTCGCCCTTCCTGACGCCCTGTGCGCCCGACGCTTCCATGCTCGATGCGACGTTCCACCCTCCTGAGATCGGCGACCGTACCTATGATGTCCTGGAGACTGCGGTGACTACCAACACGAACCGGAGGAAAACGATGGGTCTCCAGAGTCTGAGGGCCCTCGTGGCTGAGTCTGAAGCGCGAATGAGCCCGAGCCCAAGCCCCGCCGCACCAACATTCCCGTTAAGCGACCGCAATCTTGACGTTCCCGAACGCTCTGCCGCAATCATGGACAAGTCGACCTTCATCCGCCGTATCCGCGAGGAGTCCGAGTCGCCGCTGAAGGAGTCGTCGCTCCTCGACACGAAGAGCTTTGCTCTCACGCCGCCGCAGGAGCGCCGCGACACGCTCGCGCCTCTGCCGTCCGCCAGGGCCACTCGCTTCACCGCGCCCCCGGCTCCTCGCTTCCAGCAGTCGGACCTGCCCAACCAGACCGACCGTACCGTCGACCTCGGCCGTCTCGTGAACCGGCAGCAGGAGGCGTCGCGCTTGCCTGGCACTGATAGCATCATGGGCCCCGACCTCGCCGACCTCTCGATCGACAGCGAGGAGGAAATGGTTCCCGCCAGTCTGCGACCGAAGCCCCTGCCGCCGAGCAGCTCCATGCGTAACCTCGGGGAGCAGCTCGAGCCGCGCACGATCACGGAGCAGCTGCGCGAGCGCGAGCAGCAGCGTGAGCTTGCCAGAGCTCGCAGCCATGCTCGTCTGAGCAGCGTGTCGTCAATGCGCTCCCTCGCTGTCCGTACGCCTCGCAAGGAGCGGCCTGAGGACGCCGAGGTGCCCGTCTCGCTGCGCAAGGAGCGACCGTCCGCGCCACCGACGACTGGCCGTCGCACGTCCACCATGACGCCGTCTAACGGACTGCGTGCTGGTGCGGCGTCGCGCGGCCCGCTCGGTTTCCCGCGCAGCTCCTCAGCTCGTGATCTCGCCTTAGGCACAGGCCCCTCGCGCATGTCGGCGCCGGCGACGACGGAGAGCAGGCGAACGCTGCCCCCAAGTGAGGGTGCGCGTCGCATGTCCGCCCTCCCGAGCAGCTCCTCCTCTCGCCGCTTGTCTGCTATCCCGTCGTCCTCTGCCTCTGATACTGCTCGTCGGCAGTCTACTCTGACCCGGCGTCAGAGCATGCTTCCGCCGCGCAACGATCGGGCGGAGGCGGCGAACGAGCGCAACCAGCCATCACGCACGTCGACGATCTCACGCGCCGAGAGCATGCAGAGCATGCGACGACAGCCGACCCTTATGTCGCGCGCCGACTCGCGGAACTCGCGGGGCGAGCCCGAGACGGCAGGCGGACGCAAGTCGATCGTGGCTGAGCGAGGCGAGAAGCGTTCGTCTCTCCTCACCCGCGCGAACAGTACAGGCGCGCGCCGGCTGTCGGCATTGCCTCGCTCGGAGAGTGCCCAGTCGCAGGAGCGCGAGGGCGGCCAGCGCCTGCGTCCTAGCGCCAGTGCCATGCTCGGTGAGCGGAGGAGCGGCGGGCTTCCGCGCACGATGACGAGCAGGACTCTCGCCGCCTCTCCTGTCAAGCGCGCTTCGGCTCCCCCGACCTCGACGACACGGGAGGCGCTCGGAGCTCGCCGATCCCTTGCCCCCGCCCCCGCTGCTGGCCCAACACCAAGCATCAAGCGCCGGAGCATGCTCCCATCCACGCGGTCAACGACGGCGCTGCGCAAGCTCGCCGAGACCCCCGCATCAAAGGCACCCGAGCGTCGCGAGCGCGAACTCCGTGAGCAGCCGCAGAGCGCGCGCACACGGAGCGACACGACCTCGGCTGTCTCAGCCACGCCGTCAACGGTACCGTCGCTGTGCAGTGCGCCGACGATCGACAGCCACAGCCCCAAGCTGTCCGCGCCGCCGAGCGAGGCGGACGTCGAGTGGCTGCCTCCCCTTCCCGAGGCGTTCGAGTCCAAGCCCGTCGTGACCCTGACGCAGGCTACGCCTGCCAAGTCGGTCCTCCGCGCGAAGGCGGGCGCAGAGACCACCAGCCGGATCGCACGCCGCGAAAGTCGCACAAACCTGGCCGCGGACCTGGCCCCGCGTGAGCGGGCTTCCTCTCGCGAATCTCAGCACGAGCGCGATGGCCAAAGGCAGCGGTACGCCCTCACCGTCAGTGGCGGCAGCGGCTTCAGTGGGAGCAGCAGCGAGCGCCGCGTCAGCTGGAACGAGAGCCTGCACGCGCCCATCCGGTCGGGCCACGTCGAGGAGATGCGCACTAAGTATGGGCACCGCACGGCGTCTGGGCGCAGTGTTGGCGCCGAAGTCGCCGTCGACGAGATGGGCAGGGCCCTCTCGGGAAGGGTGCAGGCGAGCACCGTCGGCAGCTTGCGGCGGTTTCGATAGACTTGTGTGGAAAGCAGTAGACACACATCACATGCCCTAACGTCTTTGTTCATACCGGGAGTAGAAGCACGGCGGTAGAAGAAAAACATACATGTATAAACAGGCCCTTGTATCACTACCATCTTACGTCGCGTGACTCGTTGCGCTGTTGCGCTGTTGCTTCCAACTGACCTCATACTGTTGCATGGGCACTGATATTGTTCATGTATACGGGGGAATTGAGTACAACAGATCTAACTAATCGACGACCAGGGAGCTCGAGCTCAGTACGTATTCCGCTCGACGAGTCTCCACTCCCGCAGCGGTCCCCACCAGCTCCACCCAGGATTGATAGCTCGCTCCCTCTCCCTCTCCCTCTCCCTTCTCCTCTCCCTCGTGCCCTGGTCCTCATCACTAGACACATCCTCCCACTGTCCCCTCTCCTCGGGCCGCTCGACCAGTTCCCCAATAACCTCCTCGTCATCCTCAGTCTTCAGCTCCGTCTCTCCCGTTTCCCCCGTCTCGTGCGAAAATTGTGTATCCTCCGTACGTCTTGATTCGGTGCCCCTCAACTCCTCGTCGGTAGGGCGTTCGGGGGATTCCCTGCGACTACGCGCCGAACGTGCGCTCCGCGTGCTGTCGTGCCGCGTCGTACGCCGCTCCTCGCCCTCCCCCTCTGATCCAGAGGCATCGCTGTCCTTCGAGTTGGCGCGGAGCAGGGCCTCCTGCCGAATCTGGCGGTTTGCCTCCTGCACCCTTCGTGTCGACTCTTCAGCTTCGCGCAGGCCATAGGCGCCCAGGCCCCAACCGCTCGGTTCGTCCAGGACGCGCGGTTGCTGGCCCCCATGAATCGCGGGGACACGTGAGCGGCGCTGGGCCTGCTCCACTGCCCGCCGACGGGCGGCTTCCTCGTGTTCCTTCCGAAGGCGGCGGAAGTAGACCTGCAGCCAGGTTGTCGGGTATGCTACTAGTTCAGAGAGCGTCTTGGGCGGATGCAGGGAAGGTGTGCGACTGGTGGAGGACGTTTCGCTGTTGCTGCTGGGGTGCGCGCCGCCGCCACTGCCAGACCCCGATCCCTCGGACCGGACGGGTTCTTGGATACGCACGCTGCCGAGCTCGATACCCTCCAGGCCTTCCTCGACGTCGGGCTCGCGGTCCGGGTCGGCGTTGCGCCTCCTCCTCGTCTCGGAGCCGCCGGATCCATGCGACCCAGACGAGTTGACTAGATGGTGCAGACTAGATGTGAAGCCGACCACGGCATTGGTGCCATTCTTGACCACGTCCTTGGCAGTGAGGTGCTTCTTCGGCGCAGTGTGGCCGTTGATGACGTCGCGCCTGTGAGCCCTGCGCGCCGCCTTGCGCCGCTTTCGGAGCGCGCGCTCCATGATGTCCTCCACTTCGCCGATGCCCATGCCGGCGCCGACCCACCACCACCATCCGAGCCAGGTCTGCCACAGCACCGCAGCCCAGATCAGATGTTGCAGCCAGGGGATGCCCTCCTCCTTCACTGCCACAAAGGAGGAGGCAGTGGTCACGACTGCGAGGCCCAAGGCGCCCGCACCGAAGACGGCTGTGCCTCCGTCTAGACGCCAGGCTCGGTTGCGGTTCACGAAGAAACCCCAGATGGCCAGAGACAGGCCAAAGATGAGCAGGAGAGTAGAGTTGAGGACGTTGCGGATCGCATCGCCCAGATCGCGGACTGGAATGTCCGTGTTACCAACCATGCGCGTGCCGGACAGTGTGCAGAAGTACAGACCGCTGGACGCCAGCGCCATAGGACCCAGGATGATTATGATCATGCGCGCCTCAACGCGGGACGGGTACAGCAGCGTCAGGAACTGGATGTGCGTGAGCTGTGAGCGTGTCAGCATCGTGTTCTCATACCCGGTGCTAAATGGGGGAGAGGGCTAAGAATAGCAAGCCCGCAGCCCGTGGCGTTGGAGTCACACTTACATTCGCGAGCAGGTTGCAGATACACTGTAAGAGGAGCCAGGCCGCCTCCTCGCCGATGTTCCAGTCCTCCGCGGGGATGGGAACAGCAACATAGTCGAGTGCGTACGGCCACGTGTTCGCCGTGTCGTAGTTGTGCTTGAGGACGACGCCGGTCTTGACGCACACGCTCAGGAGCACCGTGATAATACTGGCCAACTGGAGGCCGTAATTCAGTGGCGCGAGGGGGTAGTGGTACTGTGTCGTGACTGGGGTTAGCTATCACGAGGAAAAAGCGAGCTTACAGAGGAGACAGCAGAGGAGCACGACGAGGAGTGTCAAGGTGATACCTGTCACGAGCAGCTGCACGGGCAGACTGAACGCGAACGAAGGCTGATACACGAGATACGGATTCGCGAGACCCTCGGTCAGTGTCGGGTCGAGGTTGCCGTCGCTCATGGCCAGGGCCTGCAGGTGCCCGAGCCCGCTCATGATGATGTTGTTGCGAAGTGTGAGATTATCGGGATGCTAGTCGGGGGACCGTGGTGCCGGGTTGACGCCGGTGCCGGCTCTGGCGATGCGATGTTTTGGTGTTGCGCTTGGATAGTTTTCGCACCCTTAGTCGGGACACATGGTGCGCGCTGTACTCGGGATGTGAGATGTAAATGTGATAGCCAAGAGAGATGTGCAAGTACTCATCTCCGACCGACTCTTGGCGGCTCACGTCGGTCCGCGTGAGGGGCGGTGGCGGACTTAACACATGGATAGTATTTTGCTTCCGTCGCCACCGTAGCCGCTCTCTCTCAGGTCGTCAGGTGCTGGGATCGGAAGATGCTCGGATGAACGGCCCCTGGTCAGAGGGAAGACACAAGTGGAGGTTGGCCGAGCTCGGTGCTGCTCACTTCACACACTCCGTCGCCGGACTGCTCGAGAACATGTTCCAGCCCAGACATCCCCAGCCGTTTTCCCTCGCCGAGGCGGAGCAACTGGACGTTTCGACGATCGTTGCTGGTGAGTTAATTGCCGGGATCGCCTCACCACTCTCACGAGGGCTGAGCGACAATTGATCATCCGCTTTACAGCTGACAGGTTCGGTTCAGAGCTGACAAACCGCAGAGATCTCTCGGCTCCGCAACTCGATCTCCCATCTTGAAGAGTCTCAAAGCGAGCTGCTGTCCGCGCTTGAGGAAGAGGAGGACACCGACCTGCGCTCCGCGTGGCAGGAGAACCAGGGCACGATGTGAGTGAACAACGGCCCAACAGTTGCGGAAAGACCGTCAGCTGGCAACTCACTCCCTCGTCATCTCTAGCTGCAGCGTTATAGCTGTTCGGCTGTTCTATCTAACCCCCTCTGCTCCCCGTAATCGATCTCGATACAGCAGTCTAGCCTGGCGCAGCTGTCCTCACACTGCCTGCACTAGCCAGAACTCCTTATCTCTCCCACCTGTCCGTCGTCACCTGCGACATAAGCTGACCCCAGTGCCTCTCAGAACGAGCGGATAGCGATGTTGACCCACGTACTTGAGGGAAAGGTCGGCCGCGATGCTCTCGGGCACTACGGCATTACGCCGACCGGCTCTACGACGGCAAGCAGCGCTGCCCCGCCGACGCCTGCGTCGCCCAACCCGACCCCCGTAGCGCCAACGCCAACAACGGCGACTACGTCAGCCGACGCGAACGGCAGCAATGTTGAGATGGCCAACGGAGCGAATGGAGCGAACGGCAATTCGGAGAACCGGCCGAACGGGGACACGAACGAGGACGAGGGTGTCTTCCTCTAGCCGGGGAATCTCCTCTTTTGCAACGAGGGCCAGGAAACTGTCGAAGAAGAACGCGAAGACGCATAGAAAGGATACTTAAAACTTGATACATTACGTCAAGCATGTACGACTATAAGGATTACTCTATTTTGTTTTAACGATACAGGGGTGTTCGGATCGAACTCTATATATGCTCCGGGGAGACTTATTGGAGCTTACGCCTCAACACGGAGCTGGTGCGCGGCGAAGCGGCCAGCGCGCTTGACGGGGGACGCGCTCTGGGTGTTCTGCTCGCCCTGGGCGGTGCTAGTGGCGTCACCCGAGTTGCTGTCGTTCGAGTTCGAGTTGTCGTTCTCGTTGCCAGAGCCCTGAGTGTTCTGGTCGCCCTCGGCGCCAGTGTTCTCGCCCCCGCCAGAAGAGGAGGCGGAGGCGGCGGGAGGAGCAGAGGCAGAGGAGATGGCGGGGTCAGTCGAGGCCGAGCCAGTAGGGAGGGCCGAGGCGCCCGAGGTGGTCGAAGCGCCTGAGGCACCCGAAGCACCAGAGGCGGGAGGAGCGGTGCCCGAAGTGATGGCGGGGTCGGAGCTCGTCGAGCCAGCACCGGCAGCGGAGCCGGTGGGGGTCGCCGACTTACCAGCCGAAGCGCCGGTGTAGGTGCCAGAGCCGGGGCGGGAGTAGGGGTCCTCGTCGCCTCCAGTGGGGTTGACGTCGTGGTCGCCCTCATCGCCAGAGTCAGAGTTACCGCCAGAGCCGCCGCCGACAACGCCGGTTCCCGAGGAGCCAGAGTCGCTGCCGTCGCTGCCGTCCTCCTCCGAGCCCTCGGAGTCAGTCTCGTTTAGGTACTTCGAGCCTTGGCCGATGGGGACAGTGACGTTCTGAGGCGCCTTGGTGGTCCAGTTACCAGTCGTCTCGTTGAAGTACGTCACGTTGAAGCCGTAGGTGCTGTTGAAAGTGGTGGCGCTGATGCCCTCGGGGAGGGTACCGTTGGTGGTAGGCTGCCACTTCTCAGTCGCGTTCGCGCAGGTGGCGTTGAGCCAGCCGACGAGGGTCTGGTTGGTCGTCTTGTTCACGACAGTGTCGGCGAGGAAGGGCGAGGACTGCTCGATCAGGTCGAAGGCGGCGAAGATGCACTCCTGGCAGAGAGCCTCGGGAGGGATCTTGGACAGCTTCTGCTGAGCGGTCTGGTTGCCGCCAAGGAGGAGGATTTCGAGGTAAGGGAAGGTGAGGTTCGTGCCCAGGTAGGCGCTCAGCTCCTTGCCGAGCGAGGTCAGGCAGTAGCTCGAGTTGCCCGTCGAGTTGGCCGAGGTGGTCGAGTTTCCGAGAGTCGAGTTGCTCGGGGAGGTGCTGCCGCCGAGACCGCCGGCACCGGCACCGGTCGAGCCGGTGGACGAGGGGGTGGCAGCACCAGCAGTGGAGGAGACGCCGGCTGACTGAACGCCAGACTGGGACTGAGCGCCGGAGCCGGCACCGCCAACTACAGAAGAAGAGGAAGCACCGCCGACAGCGGACGAGGCACCCTGGGCGCCGTCGTTGTCGGCCGCAACTACAAACGCGCCACCAGTAGCACCAGAGGGAGTGGCACCGCTGGGCTGAGCGCCCTGCGAGTTCTGGTCGCCCTGGGCGCCAGAGTTGGAGCCGTCCTCCTCACCCGAGTTGCCGCCGTAGGGTCCCCAGTTGTTGTCACCCGAGTTTTCGGGGCTGTTGGGGTCATCCTGGGACTGAGAGGCGGACTGCTGGGTACCAGAGGCGGACGAAGTGGCAGAGCCGAAAGCGGAAGAAGCAGAAGAGGCGGAGGGTGAGGCGCTAGAACCGGTGCCAGCGCCAGCACCACCGAGAGCAGTGGAAGAGGGAACACCGCCGGCATTCTGCCACGTAGTATTGCTAGTGATGTTGGGGAGGGTGCCGTTGAAGGGCTCGGAGGTCTTCAGACAAGCAATTTCGCGAGCGAGGGGGTAGATCTCGAACCAATGCGCCACGTCTTCGGCAGTGATGTTGTGAGAGTCAAAGTCATCCGAGCAGTTGCCGAGGACCTGATCCAGGGCACCCGTGAGGGTCGCGTTCGAGCAGGGGGCGGACGAGCACGACTCCTCGAGCCATTGGTCGAGGTAGGGCAGCAGCGAAGAGTTCTGATTGACGGCTGTGTGTTAGCGCAGTCCCATTAAGGTTGCGTCGTCGGGAGTGGCGAATGTGGCGGTGGCGGAATGTAGTTGGGGGGGAGAGAGAGGGAGAGGAAGGTAACTCACCAGCCCAGACGACACCGGTGTGCAGGCACTGTCCCTCGGCGGTCGCATTCGAGGTAAGCGTCTTGACGGTGTTCTGGCATCCAGTCGACAGGTTGAGGCTCTGCAGAAGGTAGTTCACCGCTGCAGTTCCGTTCAGGTACGGGTAGCCCGAGGCCGTGCTGTTGCCCGAGGTGGTGCCGTTGCCGACGCCTCCAACGCCGGCACCGCCGGGAACAGTCGAGGCGGAGGGGGTGGCGCCGACACCAGGAGTGGAAGAGATGCCGCCAGCCGATGAAGCGGAGGGAGCGACGCCAGGGCCCCCGGCGCTGGAGGCGCTGGGAGTGGCAGAACTCTGTCCGGCACCGCCGACACCGGCGCCGCTGGCAGACTGCGAAGAAGCAGTGCCAGCGCCGCCGTTGCCCGCGGAGCTACCAGCAGGGGCGCCGCCGACGGGAGAAGCAGTGGCGGATCCGCTCGACTGAGCGTTCGCAACGCTCGCCACAAGGGCCGCGAAAAGAGTGCTGGTGAAAGCACGCATGGGGTGGGTCGTTCTGGAGAGTTGGGGGTGTTCCCTGTAGTGTGTGCGTCTAGAGCGTAGTGGTGAAGCTAAGTACGGAGAACAGTTCACGCTGAGCCATACAGTGATGGGAGGATGGGTATTCCGCGAAGGTCGCCAGCTTTCTTATAACATCATCTCTGGTGAAAACGTCCAGTCGCCCCCGGGGGGTTGAGTCGGGGAGGATCCTCCGGTGATGCAACTGCGCAGGCCCCAGATTGCCGGGGTACAAAGATAGAGAGGCGCGGCCGAACGTCACTGACACGCACTGCGCCTGCACCGCCCAATTGCGGGCAATTAACCTTCAGTCATGACCTGGTCATCGAGCACGCGAGGTTCGACGACGAGACGGTGAGTCATCGTCGAAATCCCTGGAGCTTGCCCCCAGGGCCACTCCTGCGCCTGAAAGGACGATCAGGAGTACAACCCCGGCCTCAGCCGGCGGCACTCTCGGTGGTCTCCCCTGTTCCTCTCGGCACCCCTGTCGCTTGACCTCGGCACTCTGACATCGTGCCCAGCCCCAAGGCGGATGCATGATGGCATCGAACGCAGTGCTAAAGGCATACGGCAAAGAGCCGAAAAAACTGCGCTACTGGGCATGTGGGCATGATGTAAACCCACGTTCGGTATGTAGGGGGTGACGTCATTACGTCATCGCAGTGGGTGATCCTGGTACGTCCTCAACTTCTTTTGAACTTTGGGTCACCATATTTTCTGGACTTCGGTGGTGCTCGTATCACTGGGATCGCCGGGTCGGTAAGAAAACGTCGTCCCCGAGAGCTTGTTGCAAGGTGCTTATCGCCGCGGCCAGACTTGAGCAATCTGAATACACACATGCATGAATTTACGACTTGAACGAAAGCGTTGCACACACACGTATAGTTACATGGAATTGTGAGAGCTGTGTTATTGTTGTGACTGCGGGATGCGCCTGCGCCCCAGCAGCATCGACTGCGCAGAGCAGTGAGGCGCTGTTGATGCATTCGACTCAGGTCTTGACATTGAACGAAAAGCTGGGGTTAGCTAATCACGGTCACCAACGCTCGGCGACTCGGCCCGCAGTCGACTTGATCAACTGCGTATGCCGGTACGATGAGCCGAGCCACAGAGGATTTGTTATCCCCGCACTGTCCCCTCGACTGTTGGGTCTTGGGTAGGCGAGAGGCTCGGGGAGGATCGCTGCCACGGTACTTACCGACTGAGAAGATGAGGGATGGCGCTGAGCTGGGGCCCGTAGCGCTGTGTGTTGTCGTAGAATTCGTGAATAGGAATTGCCAGGAGCTTCATGTTGAGCGGAACACCGAGCATCTCTGCAGGCACTGGTCAGGGATGGGCCGGTTTTGGCGGGGTACTCCACTACTTACGCTCCGGAGCCATCGTGACGAGGAAGATCTTGCGACATTCCTTGGGCATCGACACGTGCGCGGGTTTGTAGGGGTACTCTTGTTTAGCGCATGATGCATGGCGATGTCACTCACGAAGAATCCATCGAAGTTGGGACGGTACCACTCAGCGAGGAGGGAACGGACAGTCCAGTTGGGCTGGTCAGAGCGCCATTGCTTGGTACCAGTTCCGAGGAACTCCTCGAGCAGGCGACTGATGCCTCCGACGTCATCTTCCGAGGGGTCGAGGTAGCCTCCAGGGCTTCGAGACGCGGTCAGTACCCTTGCACGGTGTATGATGTAAGGAGTAGACCTCACGATCGGAGGCCTTCCTCGGTGCTCATTGAATGTGCTTGCACTCTCTCCTTCCGTTAAGGCACACTCACAGTTTAAAGAAATCATTCGCAATCTGGAACGTGAAGATGCACGGAACACCGTGATCCTGAACTCGTCAGCTCATGTTGCCTCCGTGTCAGGCTCCGTCGCTGGTGAGGATTGCCTCGAGGGGCGGCTGATAGGCTAATGAAAGAAAGTACTGAAGGAATTGAGAGCGTACATGGCACACGATCACTGCATCGACAGAGCGACGCATGCCAGTCTCATCGTATTGATCCTGGAGACGGCGCATGCGCTCGGCGACGGACGAGTCTTCCTCGGGCTGGACAGAGGTGTTGCTGGGCCGTCAGTATAAGGAAGGAAGGCAGAGTGAGAGGGATCGTCGGCTGCTCACAGGAAGGTGTAGTTCTGGACCGGGTGGAGGTCGATTGGCTGAGGAGAAACAGAGTCTGCGGGGTCCTTCAGTTCGACGGTCATGGTAGCCGATGTTGACAAGGGTGTGGGTGGTGAGAATGGATGGATGTGACGATGATGACAGTGTAGTTGGACGCGGCTCACCATGTAGGATTCGAGCTAGTGAGGTGATGAGGGCGAGGAAGACACTTCGAGGAAGGCTTGAGCTGGGGCTGAGATGCCGTCTGGTGGCCTAGATCATCGCGGTCTCGCGGTAGGCCTAGGATCTAGGCTGCGCCCCAGTCGAAACAGCCCCTTGGCTTCACGTGCGGGCATCCTCCACCCTCCGGTTAGCTCGCTCTCGGACATACACAGCACTCTGCATCTTCATTTTTCTCATCGTGAGCTTATGATACTGAACCCAGAACACAATACCTGTATGCTGGACTCGCGGACGACGAAGGCTGCCAAAGCAGAGGTCTCGCAGCTCACAAGTGAATGGGCAAGGATGCCATCGCGTCATTTGCCACCCACATCCAAAATCAGGCGCGATTGCGGCCATATCCGACGGGAGCAGATAGGTACCTCATCCGGGAGTGACGCGCGACGCTCCGTCTGGTGGGGTCCCGTTAAGGCTGGCCGTCGATGCGTTGGATGTTGCCACTCATTCACCATGTTCTGCCTTACCAGAGACAAGCCAATCCGCCTCCCAGACGACGATGCCGACGACCTGCTCGAGCAGGTGTACGAGGAGTCCGCGAGGGAGAAGTATACCCTCCCTCGCCGAGCCGAAGAGGACGAGATGCAGCAGCGTCTCGCCGATCTACGGAAGCAAGTAACGTCAGCCGGCCTCGACTGGTAGTGAGTACCAGCAGATGCACGAGCCACCCGCTGACACCAGTGTTGTCCCCAGTGAGGATGAGCATCAAAGCGAGGAGGTCGCCGACAGTGAGAAGCGCCGCGAGTACATCTCTGGGTGAGTGCGCACAGCTACTCAACGGGGCGCTTTCAAGCTGACCATGCGCAGCTTCTCGGGATCGGCGGGCACGGCTCTGATCCCATCATCCAAGCTGGATGCCAAAGCTCTTCTCTTCGTCGACTCTCGCTACTGGGTGCTGGCTGAGAAGGAGGTGCCCAAGAAGGGCTGGGAGGTCAAGCGTGTCGGCGCGTCTGGCGGTAGTGGACGCTCGGCGGTCGTCGGTGGTTGGGTTGACTATGTTGCAGAGGTTTGTGTCTGCGTCCATCCCAGCTAACGGTCGCAGGACCTCCCTGATGGATCCAAGGTCGGCATCGATCCCAAGCTCATCTCTAACAGTCAGTTGTTCCGTCGCTCTGCGAACTAACTCCCAGGCCTCGCGAACTCTGTGATCGCCCAGCTTGCCTCAAGCTCGACAACCCTTAAGGCCGTGAAGGAAAACCTAGTGGATAAGATCCATACTCCGCCTGCTCGCTCGACTGAACCATTGACGGAGTACCCCACTTCGCTTTCGGGAGAGTCGACCTCATCGAAGATAGCGCGCATGCGCAAGGTTCTCGGAGCTCGCGCTCGTTCCGACAATTGGGTCTACCTGCTCCCTTCGCTGCCGACGATTGCGTGGCTGCTGAACTATCGTTGCGTCGGTGACATCCCGTATCTCCCTGTTGCCTTCGCGTACGCCGCACTCACCCACGACGCATGCGTCATCTTCGTCGACAGTGAGAAGCTGGAGGATGAGGCGCTGAAGAAGGACTGGAAGCAGGCTGGTGTCGAGACCCGCGACTACGGCATCGACGAGGTCGAGAAGTTTGTTCAGTGCTACGTCAAGAAGAGTGGCGATGACGCCAAGTCGAAAATCCGCATTCTGGCTAGCGACGAAAGCAGCTGGGCGCTGATCAACGGCTGCAAGCCAGTGAGTTTAGTCGCTAATACCTCCAACTGACACCCAGGTGATCGTTCAGACTCTGCCGTGCCCCATTCAGGATGCCAAGTGTCTGAAGAACGAGACTGAGCTCGAGAACTTCCGCAACGCTTACCTGCGCGATGGTCGCGCCATGGTGCGCTGGTTCTCCTTCCTCGAGCAGAAACTCGTCAAGGAGGAGAAGAAGATCGGAGAGTGGACAGCTGCCGCAGTTCTCCTTCGATACCGCCGCCAAGAGGACATGTTCGCGTACGTGTTCGTCAAGAAAAGCTGCTAATGACGAAGCGGTCTTGCGTACCCCGATATCTCCGCTACCGGTCCCAATGCTGGTGAGTTGACTGAAGACCACCAGAGCTGACAAGCAGCGCTCCCACACTACGCTCCCAGTCGCGGTAACGAGGATACGATTGATCTCGAGACGCCCTATGTCATGTAAGTCTGGGACTTCCGCGTGGAGCTGACATCAGCGACTCTGGTCCTCAGTACCTCGACGCCACCATCGACACGACACGCACCTGGTTCTTCGGCAAGCAGCCCGACGAGTACATGAAGCGTGCCTACACCCGCGTGCTGCAGGGCCACATCGCCGTCGCTACTGCGACCTTCCCTCTCGGCGCTGACGCCGGTGGTCTCGGCACCTTCTCGCGCAAATTCCTCTGGGAGTGAGTCGGTCAAAGGTCCTCCAACTGACATCAGGGATGGCCTTGACTTTGGTCACGGTCTCGGACACGGTGTCGGCAACTACTCCTCTGTGCACGAATGTGAGCTGATCGGGCCCTACCGCATAGCTGACTCCAGTCCCGGTCGGATTCACGAAGGGCTTCTCCTTCAAGCCTGGCCATGTGACGAGCATCGAGCCGGGCTTCTACCTCGAGGGCCGCTGGGGTATGCGCATCGAGTCCGTGTACATCTGCAAGGGCGTCGAGGTAAGCTGACTCTGTCCGACCCTCAGCTGACCCACAGACCAAGTACGAGTACAACGGGCCAAACTGGCTGTCGTTCGAGCCGGTCACGCGCGTTCCGATCTGCACAGACCTGATCGACTGGTCTCTGATGACGAAGGACGAGCAGCGCTGGGTGAACGCACACAACACGATGGTGCAGGAAGCGCTGTTGCCACTGCTGGAGGACGACCTGGACAAGGAGGCGCGCGAATGGCTGAAGCGCGTGTGCAAGCCCAAAATCATCTGGCCGTGGTAAGCCGACGCCACAGTGTCGGAACCGTACCGTAGGCCAGTAGCCCGTCTCTGAGTAAACATCCTTGTATCTTTCCCGAAATCTGAATCTGAAGTGTGTGTCTGAGAAGTGTCTAGAAGCTAGCATAGCGGTTCTGCGGATTGCGCCATGCATCGCCTTGCCCTCGTGTGTCCTCGTGCACCGCATGTCCAACGTGGACCACTTTGCGGTATGCGCAATGCCATACGCACACGACCTACGCAACGCCTCGTTCAGCAAAGCTGGGGGAGGGAGGCTGGGTGCGAAATCATGCAGGCTGGGGCGGACGATCTCGTCGGCGACTTGTTGGGGCTTATCAATCATCGTGGGGCGGGCTGATTAAGGCTGCCAAGGCAGCCTGGCACGGGTGCAGATCACGTGCCGATCGTGCGTACTCCGAAAAACTTGCCCAGAAAGGCAATATGAACTCCGGTGCCTGTTCTCCGGGCCGTGCGACGCGGAAGGGACACAAGGCACATGCTCACCGTTTTCACCGTAGAGACACATGAGGTCGGCAGAAAGTCCGGCTCGGAAGGGTCCCAACTCCGTAGCCCCAGGTGGTTGACTCCGGACCCCAGGGGCGTTCTCACCGTACCCGCTGGTGGAAGGGTGGAGTGGAGTACTCCGCCGACTCGAGCCCGGATCCGAGATACGAGGTGAAACTTTGCTTGCTCAGCGAATGGCGCGTGATTGTTCAGCGCGCATTCAGGTGCTCATTAGGTTTGTTGGGTCATGTTCAGCCGCGCATGGCGCCTGTTTGGCTCCCAGCACATCATCCAGATTCCCCATGGGAATACGGCATGACGCGCCGTTTCGGCTTAGTCTGGCTACTTCCAGGTTCGATGAATGTTGTGTTCCCGTAGTGCCACGTCGCGGGGCAGAGCTTGCAGGACGCGCAGGACCAAAGCCTCTAGAGAACTCGCACGATGTAAGCAAAACCTCGCACGATGTAAGCAGAAACGTCGCACGATGGGGGTGCAAAATAGCAGATACGTCGCACGATGGCGGTGTCGAAAGGGCTGAGTGGAGGCCGCGATTCGCTTTGGTGGAGCTTATCCATCCAAAAATCAACCACGCCGTCGGTCACTTACAAATCTTCGACCTCCACCCTGTCCTCCACCTGGTGGCCGTCCCTCCACCCCTGGCTCGCTTCCCGGACAAATATATTAACAGCAGTGGGGGGTCATGCATTCTTCCCCACCCACTCCAAGAGCCTCACCCGGTTCTCCATCGACACTCGTTGCATAAGAGTAGTCTTGTAGGCTTTGAACCACCCCCTCTCCTCCCATAGATTTCTCGCTAGGACAACACCAAACTATGTCTTCGACCAACCTCAGTGTGGCACCTGCCACCACCCTCAGCCCTGAGGCGCCAACCCCATCCTCAGCCTCGCGCATCTCGCGGGATTCCACCAAGGTCGACCTGCAAGCGTGCAAGGACTCTTCCAAGTCTCTCAAGCTCGAGAAGACGCTCACTATCGAACCCGATTCCGACATTCCTCCCCTCGCCCTCCCGGAAAAGGTCAACAGCGACCTCGCCCTCCCGGGCACCGACAGCGATGCCACGTCCGCCACCTCCGCCTCGGAGGAGCGGAAACGCGCCCTCTCGCCGGCCAAGCGCTGGGGCCTGCTCGCCATCTTCTCCATGGCCATGTTCATCGACATCTGGTGCTACAGCGCCTTCTTCATCTTCACGCGCCCCATCGCCGAGGACCTGCATATCCAGTTCACGCAAGAGTCCTGGGTCATCACGTCTTACGCTGTGACGTTTGCCTCGTTCCTCCTCTTCTGGGGCCGTGTCTCGGACCTGTACTCTGCCAAACCCGTGTTCACGGGTGGCTTCATCGCGCTTGGCATTCTCAACGCCGTCATCTCGTTCCTGCCTGAGAAATTCTCCTTCTTCATCCTCCGCGCTTTCGCTGGAATTGCTGGCTCTGCGCTCATTCCTGCGTCTTATCGCCTCATCGTCCACGTGTTCCCGAAGGAGCAGCTCGGCGTTGCCTTCACGCTCTACTCCATGAGCGGCTCCATCGCCAATGTCACAGGTACCATTGTGGCCGGCTTCATCCAGTTCATCCCCGGCGGACACGGCACGCAGATGCAGAGCTGGCGCTGGTTCTTCCGCCTTCTCGCCATCATGATCCTACCCATGGCTCTGGCTGCGCTCTTCATGATCCCCAAGGACGAGGGTGAGGACGCCGACATGGCTCCGCGCGAGAAGCTCGTCCGCCTCGACATCCCCGGCTCCTTCCTCATGCTCTCGGCCATTGTCCTGCTCACGCTCGGCCTGACGCTCGGCGCGAGCTACGGCTTCAAGACGGCCAAGTTCCTCGTCCCCTTCCTGCTGAGCTTTGCGCTCTTCCCCGCCTTCTTCGTGTGGGAGGCCAAGATCCCGCAGTGCCGCGCCCTCCTGCCCGCCAAGACGTGGAAGATTCCTAACTTTGCCGTCTTGATCGTGTTTGCGCTCCAGATCTACGCCTGGTGGGGCGTCAACTTCCTCGCCCTCGTCGACACGTTCACCAAGGTCCGCGGCGAGCCTGCCATCATTGCCGCCGTCCGCCTCCTGCCCCAGGGCGTGCTCGCCTTTGTCGTCTCGATCGTCCTCACCAAGTGGCCTCAGTTCGTCAAGAAGCCCCGCTGGCCCATCGCCTTCGGCATGGTCCTCGGCGTCGTCGGGTATGTCCTCATGACGCGCCCGAACCAGTACAACAACTCGGAGTACTGGCGATACCTCTTCCCCGGCTTCATTGTCGGTAGCGGCGGCATGGCGCTCGCCTTCACTGCCACCACTGTCGGTGTCATGACCAGTACCCCCGCCGAGATGGCCGGTGTCGCCGGCGCCGTGCTCCAGGTCGCATTCCAGATCGGCTCCACTGTCGGTCTCTCAGTCCAGGCCGGTCTGCTCACTGTCGGCTCCTGGCCTGGAAACGTCAAGGCATCGCTCTACTTCCAGATGGGATGGTGTGCGCTGTGGCTTGTCGGCTTCCTCGCCCTCTACAGGCCGAGCAAGAACATTGCCAGCGACGAGGAGACCGTCATCGTCGCCCACTAAATGACCACCAAAGCACATTCACCGCTTAGATCTCATTACAGCAAACGAACATTCTAATACCAGCAGCATCGATCACATCATCCCTGCATTCCATCAGTATAGCATTAGCAATTCTTTCCCCCTGTTTCATAGTCAACCACAAGTCTCTCACGTATCGTACAAATGCATTCTCATCTTACAATTTCGAGTCGCGCTCTTGATGTCGCCGAGACCACTGATCTTAGAACTGCTCGCTCGCCGCCCACTCAGAAACATCGAAGCCGTCCTCCTCGCCACCGTCGTCGACGTCCATGCCAAGGGCGAAAGCACCACCGAGTCGTCCGACGGGGGCCGAAGCGGCCTTGCTGAGTCCCCTGTTGGCCGGGATCGGTCCTCCGCGCGCGGGCAAGCCCTTCGTGAGTCGGCTCGGCAGAGGCGGGGGACCCATAGAGCCAGGGGTGAATAACTCGGGGTGGGTGAGGTTGGCGCTGTTGAAGACAGGCGGGAAGTCGTTCGAGACGTTCGGGAGGTTGATCGGCGGCAGGGGCTCGGCAGCGGCAGGAGGCGAGTCCGTGTCCGTCGCCTCGCCCTCGTCCTCCGTCTCGGCAAAGGTGGTACGCTTCGTGCCGCGCGCGAGTGAGAGCTCGTCGACACCTCCGTCAGCGCCGAACTGGAGACGTGCCTGCCGCGTTCGTGGGGAGAGCGAGAGAGCGTTCACATCGTCGGAGGGCTGGACTGAAGGGGACAGAGAGCCGAACGGTTGCAGCTCGCGCTCGCGCAGGCGCTCCTTGCTGATCAGGTCGTGCGCACGAGCAAGGGTGTTGCGGGACGAGTGGAAAAGACCGCTGTTGTCGAAGCCAAGCGTCGGCATGGACTGCGTCGGAACGAGAGGACGTCCCATCGAGACGACTACGGTTAGCTTGATCTACGGTAAGGTGGAGGAAGCGTCTGTTTCACCCGCCTGAAGGCTGGTCGGCATGGTTGTGCTGGGACAACGATGGTGCACTCACGCTGACGGTTGCGTCGTCCAACGTTCTGAAGGGCGGCCTGCGTTTCGGCGTCAATACCATGGAGACGACCGTACTTCTCCGCTGTCGTCTCCTCAGTAGGGTTCGCAAGGTTGGTACGTTTAGCGTCGGGGGAAGCCATGGTGCTGAATGGTGCTGGGTGGAACCTGCTCCTGCTGTCGATTTTCGTTCGTCTCGCACTCCCTGTAAGCTGCGTGTCGGTCTTAATGCAGTGACCGCAGCGTCGTCTTTTGTCGAAATGCTTGATGGACAAAGAAAATCAAGACCTGGTAGCGCGCCTGATAACGCGAGCTGCGAGTTCTGGGTTAGACGCGTCGCGGAGGCAAAATCGCGTGGGAGTGAATGTGGGTGGCGACAGAGGGGCTGTAAGTGACGGGTGTATGCGAGCTGGCTGCGCGGCTGACTACGACGGCGGCACGGGTGGTTCCTGTGCTCCTTGGGCATCGGGTGACCCAGCACGCACGCCCAGCCCCCGATCATGTCACCTCTGCATTCTCGATCATTGTCGACAAAGTCGCACCCCCCGTCCGCAAACGTTCCACGAACGTGAGCAGGACACAACGACCAGACTCCACCTCCACAACCTCGACCGCCGGCCCTCCACTCCCTCCACTCCCTCCACTCCCTCCCTCCACTCCTCCACCTCGACCTCCACCGATTCATCGCCCATCTGTCCCTCTCTTCCCAGGTCCGACCCCTCCCCACACCGCCTCTAGCTTAGAGCCTCAGACGACTGTCTGACTAGACTGATAGACCCCCTTTCCTTCCTTCCTGCCTCTTCCCATCACTCCACAGCGACATCAATGCAGCAGCCGATCCCCAAGACGGCCGCTGGGTCGCCGCCAGCGCTGACGCATTCCGGCTCCCCGACTCCCGGCATCACCGTTCCCGCGACGCCGGCAGAGGGCGAGATCTGCACCCCGTTGCATGCGCTGTATGCGTTCGACGTGCTCGCCGCCAAGCTCGAGGGGAGGAAGCACGTCCCGGCCCCCTTCTCGAACGCAGCGGACAAATAGTGAGTCACCCGTTCTCCACCTCCAGTTCCCACTCCAGAGCGTCACGTTATGAGTGCTAGGTAACGGAAGTCATGTGCTTGGCGATCGGGGAACGAGGAATGCACCTTCCAACTCCGGTCGTCTGACGTCGCCTCCGCTTGACGTCTGACGCCACCGCATCATATAGCTAAGACGAGTGTGGTTAGCTGACAAGCAGCGCGCTGTTCGTGACGTGGTCCACGCTCCGCTCTGGTGGCAAGAAGAGCTTGCGCGGGTGTATCGGCAACTTCACGCCACAGGCGCTCGACACCGGTCTGGCCGACTATGCGCTTGTGTCAGCGCTCGAAGACTCCCGTTTCGCGCCCATACGCAACTCCGAGCTGTCCTCCCTCCAATGCTCCGTCTCGCTCCTTACGCCCTTCACGGCCGTCGACGATATCCTCGCCTGGACTCCCGGCACGCACGGGATCCACATCAGCTTCCGGCATCCTAAGACAGGCCGCAAGCTTAGCGCCACTTACCTCCCCGATGTCGTGACGGAGCAGGGGTGGACGAAAGAGGAGGCGATCCAGAGCTTGATCCACAAGGCGGGATACTCAGGCTCGGTCACTGTAGGAGACGAGGTCTGGAACTCGATCCAGATGAAAGTCTACGAGTCGTGCAAGGCCCACGCAGACTACAAGGACTACCAGGCATGGCTCCGCGACGGGGCTGTCCCCGAGAAGACGGCGGTGGCGGAGAAGAAGGCGAACGGCTCCCCCTCCGCTTGGAAGTAGGTATACACTCTTCCTCCTGCGCTGATACAAAGCGTCTTCGCGCGCCTCGTCGGGTCATCATAGGGTTAAGAAGCATATGTCATTTAAGACATTAAGTCATAGTAAGCAAAGCACAGTAAAGCTGGGAAATGTATCGTTGTGAACTAGCATCGTACAATACAGGAACAACAGAGTACTAGTGGTGCATGAGAAGTAGCTTTTGCGTTGGGTGTTGATACAGTTTTTGTCGTCGTTTCCAAGACTCGACAGCCCTCCTACTCGTCATCAGAGTGCGACGCCTCGCGGCGCTTGACCTTCCTCGGCGAGCGCGAGCGGCAGGGCGACTCGCTGCGCCTCCGCGACGGTGTGCGGGACACGGAGCGTCCGCGCTCAGGCTCGGGCGTGCGGGACGCGTACGCCTCGCGGCGCTCAGTGCGGCGAGGGGGAGTGAAGCTGTCCTCCCTGCGACGGGGCGGAGAACGCGAGCGAGAGCGCGAGTCGTCACGGCGACGGCGGGACGGAGATTCCGAGTCCTCACGGCGGCGCGGGGGCGTTGACGCGTCCCTCCTGCGTTTCGGGGGAGGACTGCGCGAGTCGCTCCTCCTGCGAGGAGGGGAGGCTGAGTCGTCGCGCCGGCGCATGGGAGAGCGGCTGTCGTCCCTGCGTCTCGGAGCGGGGGAACGGGAGTCGTCTCGTCGGCGCACGGGCGAACGAGAGCGAGAACGGTCGTCGCGCTCACGGCGGCGAGCGCGCTCTTCCCTCCGACGGCGCTTCTCCTCCTCCCTCCTGCGCTTGTACTCCTCTCGCCTGCGGAGCTTCTCCTTCTCCTCGAAGTCCCGCTTGCGACGCTCCATCTCGCGCTCGCGCTCGACAGCCTCCTCAATCTTCTGCCTTTCCTTCTCCTCACGCTCGGCGAGGCGGATCGCGCGCTCCTCCTCGGTCTCGCGGTGGAACGCCTTGCCTTCGACGTGGTCGGCAGAAATACGCAGCGCATTCTTCATGCGGCCCATCTCGACCTCCTTCGCCGCCGCAATCGAGTGCGAGTCCTTCGCCTGCCGCGCGTTCAATGTCACGTTGGCCGCGGTCAGCTTTTCGCGCAGCCGCGACACGCGGTCCTCGATCTCGTCATCGTCCATTCTGCGTGATGTTAGTAAAATGAAGTGAACGTCGAAACGCCGTCCCCCGCACATTTCCCACTAAAGAAAGAGAAGCACGGTCTTCAGGCAGATCCGAGCACGCATTGCTATTCGCTTGGCCCGAATCACCTCTCGACAACCGGCAATGTCGAGAGGCACTGTCTAGTACGGCAGCGGGGAAACAAAGTATCTGCGGTGGTTGCGTGCTCGTGTCTGCCTTGGTGCCCGTTCTCTCTCCCTTCTGCAGGTTCTCTGTCGGGAAACTGCTTCGTTCGCGGCACTCACCCCTCATCCTCGAGCTGATCTCGGAGCTCCAAACACTTGATCTCGACCTGGCGCTTGCGCTCGTGTTCGAGAATGCCGGCGTCGGGGTTGCGGTGGATGGGCGGCTTGGCGATCTCGTTCAAGTAATCCTCGTAGCTCTGCTGTCCTCCGAATCCGCCAGGGGGTCCCGATCGCACAGCGAGCGACGCCGAGTTGCGCTGGATGAAGCCATTCGTCCCACTGGATGTTAGCTTAGCATCCCCAACGTCTGAGCTGCTCGCCGCGCTCCCTCCTGCACAACTTTTGACAGGAGGCGATGCGCGCTTCAGCCACGTCACTCACCTGCCCCTCGCGGTCGAGAGTCCGATATTGTTGTACGACATGGTCGCGGGCTCGTTGGTTGATGCTGTTCCAACTTCTCCACCGCACGCCGCTGAAATCAAGTGACGCGCTGCTGGGTGAGTTAAGAGTCGGCGTTTGGGCGTGTGGCACTTTGCCACCGCCGGTGGAGGCCGATTAGATTTCGGAGACTGCAGCCTGAAATCGCACTGTGGACAATCACTAGGACCGAGATCGAGCGACAATGAAGCGACGCGCGAGCACGAGAAGCACAAGCAGTGCTAGCTCGGAGAGTTCAGCGGACGACCTCCCGATTCCGACGGAGCCGACACTGGTAGCGAAGGAGGAGGTGGTGGTAGAAGTAGAGGAAGATGAGCCGTTCAACCCTCCACCAGAGCTCGTGTCGGCTTACGAGGCGCTGATGAAGGAGCGCGTCGACCTCGCCGACATCACCCCGATACCTGGCCCCGATGCTTCCTCCTCTACCTCCGCTGCGCCTTCTTCCGCTCCACCCGGCCCCGTTGCTGCGGCGACGACCGACGCCGACGCCGATGCCGCAGCCGAGCTCGCCCTCGGTCGCCCCATGACGAAAGCCGAGAAACAGAACGCAAAGAAGAAACGACGCAAGGAGCGTGAGCGTGCCATGAAAGCTGCTTTGGAGGCAGCCGCGAAGCCTGAGGCTCCTCCGCCTCCGAAGAACGACATTGTTCGTGAGTATTTATCACTCCTCTCTCATCCCCGCGCCTACTTCAGCTGTGATGTTTTCTGTCGGGTTAGCTGACCTCAGAATTCCCCTTGTTCGCTGCGCCGGTCGACGTGAATCTGGACGATAGCGAGTACTACGAAGTGACTCGGAATCCGCGCTTGGTGCCCCTGCCTGAGGCAGAGAGGGAACGGATATCCCAGCTTGCGACCCAGGCTCACTTCGCCCACGAGAATTACCCCATCATTCCCCCGCCTCGATCAGAGCAGCACACGATCTACACGAAAGCGAAGGAGTTGCCGCGCAGTTTCGTCGCGCACCTCCCTGGCTCGACGCACGCCAAGGGCCACGGCTGGAGCCACATCAACGTCTTCCTCCCCTCCGTCCCGGAGCCCGAGGAAGAGGAGATCAGCAAGAGCAAGCGGCGGAAGATGCGGCGCCAGAACGCTGCGTGGCGCGAACCCGTCGTCGGCGACTTCTACCGCTCAAGCAAAGCGAACGGGTACGGTTGGAACTTCTAACCCCCATTCTCAACTAGACAGAGCAAATGTTGTACAATCAATGTAACCATAACAAGAATCCATAAATGTAAAGGAAAGACAAAGTACAGACCGTACAGAAGTGGGTGTCGTGGCTTACCAGAAACCGAACCAGCGGCCGATGGTGCGCACGATCGGCGCCTGCTCCTCGGGCTCAGAGTCGGAGTCGGGGACGAACTCGGACTCGGAGGAGCCGGAAGAGGCACGCGCGCCGATGTTTTCGTCGCTCTCGCCCGTGCTCAGGTAGCCGGGGAGAGTGCGGCGGGGAAGGGTATGGACTGGGCGTCCGACGGGGTGGCCGAGGCCGAGTTCGGTGCGGCCCTGGCGAGGCGCAGGCGTAGGCGTGACGGGCGACATGCGGCGCTCGACACTGTCCAGTACGCGCTCGCGAGGCGTGGAGGTGGGGATGTCCACCTCGCTCTCCTCGTCGGACCGGAAGACGGGTGAGATGATCGTGGTCCGGTCGCTCTGCGCGTTATACGGCGGGGGAGGGGAGGGCGAGCGGTCGGTGCGTTCGCGGAACTCGACGTACGAGGGCGGGTCGGAGGCACGGCGCTGACGAGACACAGCGCGGGGGCGTGCGGCGCGGGGCGCAGGTCGGACGACGGGGAAGAAGGGGAACTCGTACGTCGGCGGCGAGTCCATGGGAAGCCCCTGTCGGGGACCGGGGGAGGGCGTGCGCGGCGCGCGCGGGGTGGAAGGGGTGTCGTCCTCGTTGTCTGAGACCTCCGTGTCGCTCGCCTCAGTGACCTCGGCCAGCGTCTCGATTTGGCGCTCGACGCGGGCTCCGGCGACGTCCTCGTGGAATGTCCGGATCGGAGTGGTGGCGGCACGCATGCGACCAGGGGCCACAAAGCCAGCACTGGGGACGCGCTCACGGTGAAGCGCCAGGTTCAGGCGGGCAGTGCGCGCGCGAATGCGGGCTTGCAACTGCAGCCGTTCCTGTTCGTAGGCTTCGGCTGCGGCCGCTTCGCGCTCCTCCTGAGCTCTGCGCTCAGTTTCAGCCTGCAGCTCTGCGGCAGCCTGGCGTTCAGCTTCGGCTTCGGCAGCAGTCTCAGCCTCGACACGGGCCGCCTCGGCAGCCTCAGCGACTTCGCGCTCACGCTCCCGTTCAGCGATGAGCCACTCGATCGCGGCGCGCTTGGTGGCGTCGCGTCGCTCGCGGGCGGCTTCACGCTCGGCGGCGCGGTCGGCGAAGAACGCCTTGAGACGCTCAGCCTGTACGGCCACTTCATCCTGGCGCAGCGTAGCGCGACGGCCACGGCGTTCGGCTGCGAGGTCGCCACCCCGGGGAGGGCGCTTGCGAGCAGCGTTGAGCTTGCGTGGTGCCTGCGCCAGAGCAATCTCGATCTCCTCGTCGTCGAGCATCTCGACGTCAGACGCTAAGAGCATGTCTACCTCGTCGTCCTCTGGTGACGGAGAGCCGGAGAGACGGCGGGCAGGGGGCGGGGCAGTGCGCGTGGTGTGCTCCTGCTCGGTGCGCGTGCGGTGACGCGCCAGCATACCGTTGCGCACACGCCGGTGCACGACGGTAGCGTGCATGACGTGCACGAACTCGTGCCCCGCCATGGGAGCGACGTCGGGCGAAGCATCAGCCTTATGAAACCCGCTCAGAGTCTTGCGCTCTGAGAGCCGGTGCAGTGCCACAGGCCGGTGGCACCTCCTGATCCTACGGCGGAGGAAGCGTGCACGGCCAGGTGAGACAGATGGCGTCTTCGTGGCTTGGGCAGGAACATCAGTAGTACCGACTTGATGGACAGGTGCCTTTGCAGTGACAGTGTGCTTGCTTTTGGGGACGGGGCCGGCATAGCGGTCGCGCACAACTCGGACGATGGAGCGCTTGTTCTCACGGCGCTTGGGCGGTCTGGGTGGGCGAAGCGCAAAGGGCTTAGCCGAGGCGGCCTTAGCTTGCTTGGTCACTGCCTTCTCGGACTCGGAGTTAGATTCCTTGGTAGTGTGCCTCGCACGCTTGTTCTGCGACGGGGTCTTCGATGAGCTGGCAACCGGGCTAGCGAGTAGTGTGTCTATCTGTTTCGGTCTAGAGAGGGGGCGCTTGCTCGAACTGCCGAGGGTAAAGTCGCTGTCGACTTCTTTCACAGGGCCCGGGATCTTGAAGACGTATTCAGGTTCCACCGAGAGCTCACTAGTTGCCTTTGGACTGGCCGGGACTACTTTATAGCCCAACTCCCGCGCTAGGCTTTCGAGCGATTCGACTGTGAGTGGGGCTGCCCGTTGCTTCGGGGTCTCGAACTCCTGCCACTTCTTGCCTTTCTTCGCCGTTCGGTCGTCAGCGATCGCCGCGGCTGCACGGCGCTTGGCCAGCTTCCCACGACGACGGTGCACGGACTGACGGAGCTTGTACGCGAGCGGGGATTCGAGCCAGTCGCGCTCGGCCTCATCCTCGCTGGGTTCTGAGTCCGGAGCAGGGGACGGCGACCGTGGAACAGGCGACAAAGAGTCGGTGGAAGAAGTACTACGGCTATTGGCGTCGCTGCAACTGGGCAACAAAGACGAGGATACGCGTTTTTCGTCTTCTAGTGAACTGGGACTCGTAGCCTATTGTCAGCGAGGCCGTGCCGAGGTCATATGTACTCACAAGACCGTCGATGCACTTTGTGATGTTGTAGATTGATTCGGTGGGAGAAACGATGCGGCGGGTGGGTCTCAGAGGCTGCACCTGCGAACGGGTCAGCGTCCTCCCCCCAGGCCTGGAAGAGCTACGAACAGTGCATCCGGGAGAGACGCGTCGGCGAGTGGTAGGGGCACGCTTGGCCGGGTATAGGCTGCTGCTCCGCTTGTTCGGACGAGCTAGGCAGCGCTCGGTTGGGTCGACGCCTTTCCCCTTCCCCTTCCCGCATGCCGCCAGTGGGCTCTGGGGAAGCGAGGCGAGGGATGCGTCGACGTCGGCGTCGTCGGTGAGGCGCTCGATGGATGTGAGCATCCCGCCGAGCTCGACCTCTGCGTCCTCAGTCTCGGTTTCTGTCGCGTCGGTCTCGGACACATGGTCGCGGTAGTCTCTGAGGCTGGGGCGGAGGGCGGGTTTCAGTGCGATAGGGGGGGCGAGGCGCTGTTCGTGACCAGAGGCCTCCGAGTCGCTGGTGGTTGGGCGGGGTCTCTTGACTGCAGCGGGCATAGCGACTGGATGCGCTGTGCAGTCAAGGAGTAGTTGTGGTAAAAGTTGGTCGTGACAAGATACGTGGTGGATGGATGTGTCGCGGTATGGGGGGTGAATCGGAGTGGATGGGCAAAAGACAATGGCGACAATGGGAAGGGGGGGTAGTGGAGAAGGGATTCCGATGCGAGAGTTCGGGGCGGCGGCGGGGTCAGAGTTCGTGGCGACAAAAGGACGAGTGCCGGAGTAGGAGATTCGCGCGGGGGGTCGACGCTGTACAGTGGCCGCTCACTCTGCAGAGCGTCCTGGCCAGTGGCCACTGGCTCCTGGGTGGTCGTAACTGACTTGTATGAGGAACTCAGGGTCTCTTGTCACACGAAGCGCGGGTCCTGGCACGTGGTTTCCCTGCCAAGGGCTGAAGCACCTGTAAGGGCCAGACGACCACCAGTTACCGGATGCGCCAGGTCACAGGCTACATCGCATCCGAGACGCTGGAACGCTGTCTCGACCAGCAAGACTCTTGGTAACGGGCATCTGCGTCATCGTTTCGTGCATGCATTGCATCTATCTGAGCTGCCGTGACATGCACACGACGCGCTTGTCTGTGTGCCGCACAGGGCGATCTCGATCCAGGGGTTGCCCGCAATCCCAACTTATTTCCGTTTCAAGCAATCGAGGAATTTACCATTCATTGGGTGGCAAAAGCTGACGTCAACTCGGATCACCGGCCGCTTAAAAGTTGGTGCGAGCTGCAACCCTGGCGATGGCAACTCCTCGAGCCCCTTCCACCTTTAACGAACGGAGAATGGCATGAGCAAGCTGTGGAGGCGACAGCTCACGACAGATGTGCCAGGGAGATAACAAAGGCATAGCGCTGTTCGAGGTCGGCGATCGCACAGGTCTTTCGGATCGACGTTCACTGGGTTGGTTTCGTCTGTGTGTACATACACAACGGCCAGGACACTTCGGATGCTCACGGACCGGACGAAGTGGACGGGTGGACATTCGGTGTGCTCAGCTCTGCTGTGTACTACTAGAGTCTTTGTTCACTGTTTCAGTTGTCGTAGCCCCTGCGTCAGAGACTCGCCGGCGTGAATACAAGTTCTTTATGGGTCTGCCCTGTGTATTCGCCGCTCTTCTGGCGGACCAGCACTTGTCGCTGCTCCGCAGTTGACCTCTCTGCACATCCTACAGAGGCGACTAGAGGGGGCTTTCGAGTCGCATCTCTGCTCTGTATGCGACTGCTCCGTGTAGTTTTTGCCATGGATTGCTCAAGGAGCGAAGACCGCTTATGATGCCAACACCTGCAGAGGTGCCAACGGTTGTGCATTCACAGATCCGTGTGATCCACCATATCCGCCAAGCAGGCAGAAGTCCAGCACTGCACGTGAGCAGCATGCAGTCGCAGTGATCAGAATGATCTGTACGAGTTACTTTCAAGGACCCCAAAGAGAATCTGGCGCTAGTGGTCGCGACACCTGGTAGTGTGGGCCAGCCCCGCGCAGCCGAACCGATCCCTCGTTGCCCTCGAATATCCCAGACCTACAGTACTGCTTCTTTCTTCTCACCAAATATTTCAAGTTGTCTTTGCTGTCTAAGCTTTTCACTTCCGGCCTCTCTTCCGCGCATCTACGGCTCTCCCCGCATTTGCGTCTCCGCAGGTACTTGCTCGTGCCGTACACCCCAAGATCACCGCAATGTTTCGAGCCGCTCAGCGCAGCACCCCCGCTGCTGCCTCTCCACTGAGAGTTCACCAGCGTGTGCTCGCAACCTCTCCGCTCACGCGCGGCTCTCGCCCCGCACCCATGCCCGTCCTTCCCACCAGCTCTCCGGTGGAGGAAAACTACACTCGCTCAACAGCCTGCCACAAACGCGGCATAGCCGACCATGACGACGACCGCGATCACCTCTCGCGAGGCAACCGTCTCGATTGCTCCTTGTCTCCCAACGGGTGCGTTCTTTGGTCTATCAGAGCATCCATCGAGTTCGGCCCTCCGCCCGACTGGCCAACATCTGAGCACTGGTATCCTTCCGCACCGGTGGCGGAGTGCAGCTCGCCTCCGTCCACGGCCCCGCGCGGAAGGAGGGTTGAGGATCCCCACAAGTGGCTGAAGCGGGCTGCTAAAACAGCCACAGGCAAACTTGCCCTCTTCCCCGCGAGCTGTGCAAGTGGCCCGACCACTGCTGCTCAGTCACAAATATCGGTTGCTCCAGTCCATACTCAGCACCTAGGCGCTGGGCCATCCTGCCATAGGTGTCAACTGCCGAGTCCTCTCCAGTGCTTACGCTTTCCTGGTATCGACCTTCTTATTCCGGCCATTGCAGTAGGCAAGGAGAGGGCCATCTGGTCATTCTGCAAGCTCGCGCAGTAGGCCATCAACCGCTTTTGGAAGCAGCCGTCTCTCCTCTCCACCGACGCCTTTGACCGAGAGTGCGTGCAAGTGCTGGGCAGTGAGCTTGGAGGGCGGCATGAAGCGCTGCTACGGTGCGGTTAGCGAGCTTCCTGTCAAGAAGCAGAAGTGTCGTCATTAGTAGTCAAGTGGTAGACGTCAGAAGTCAATCATAGAGGGTCGTGGTCGTCACCGAGTGGATCGGTTATCCGGGGCACCTCGGGGAATTTAGCTTTCAGGAACCCTTGGGACATCACCTGTTGTAGAGTATGCCGACGCGTTTGATTTTGTCCACTTCATCTGAACCTCTTCCCATTCATTGTTTCGCAACACTCAAGGAAAGGTCGAAGAGGAGTGTTGCACCTGAAGGAGAGTCGACGGAGGCATGCAAGGTGCGTTACGATGGACGGGCGGTGGCTTAGCGGCTGGGAGGGGCGGGACTATTCACCCCCAACGCGGATCCACTGCGCCCAGACACCTGTAGCCTGGCTAGTCTCGTCTGATGCACGCGATGCACGTCGACACTCCTAGTCACCACCAGCCAGCCTTACCACCAGCCCTACGCGCTACGTCGAGACCACCCGACGCCATGCACGCTCGACGGTCCAGCGGCCGGCCTCGCTCCCCAGACGCCCCTCCGGTAACACATGACTCTGCATGCTCCCATCTCTCGATCACACACTCTCTGTATATGCTCCGTCCCAGCCCTCCGAGTCAAGCTGTTCATCACTTGCTCCACTGCCTCCTGTCACCGATACCCCCACACCAGCATCACTCGTCTTGCCACCGACTCTAACACTGAACATCACACGATCGCACTCCCACAACCGCACACCCACACAATCTTGCTCGGCGCCCACGCTCGCGCGCGTCTGACTTGACCAACTCTTGAACCAAACAACCCACCATCACCGCCATGCCTCCGTTTTCGACGTATCAGCCGTGGTTCTCGCTGTCTCAGCGTAAGAAGAAGCCCCGTCAGGAGCAGGACACGGCGCGCTACCGGAAGCGCAAGGACATGATCTCAGCACCGCAGCCTTCCTCGCTGCCGTTGTTATTTGCGACCGACTCGATCGACCACGCCACGACGCAGCGGGGATCTCTCGACGAGCATTCTTCTTCGCAGCGCGTACCCCTGCCCACGCCTCGTCAGACACCCCGTCAAACCCCTGACAAGGCGACACCAGCCCAGCCCCCCATCGTCAACGGGAAGAGCTACGGCACGCTCGTCGGCGGGCGCAAGCGCAAACCCGTTCTCAAGCTGAACACGGATGAGAGCGAGTGGCATCCGCCCCAGAGCCCGTTCGACCCCCGCCCGCCCAGCAGCGGGTGCTCGTCACCTGCCTCCGCGCGTGACTTTCCCTTGCCCGAAGCGTCTCAGCGGCGGTCTTCCCCTCCGGCCCGCCTCTCGCCCCGCTCAACTGCTCGCACGCCCTCTGGCTCGTCGTCATCGCAGAACAGCCCTCCGGTTCCCCCTCGCCCGCAGCGCCGCATCGTGTCCGCTAGCGCCGGACCGGCGTCCTACATTCCGCCTCTTTCGACGTTCTCGTCGTTGGGTCCGCGCCCGATCTCGGCGTTCCCCGTGTCCTCGCGCCCTGCTGCCGGACTCGCCGGCCGCCCCACCTCGCTCCCCGCTGACACGTCGGACATCTACAACTTCTTCCTCGGGAACAACGTGACGCGGAAGCGGGTCGACTTCCACGAGATCTCGCCGCGCGACATGCGCGACCTCGCAACGGACGCGAGGAGCAACAAGCGCGCCTTTGCGGGCACACACTCGCACACGCACGAGCACAGGCGTAAGACCGTCAAGCCGCGCGCTCCGCCTGCCATTCCTCCCAAGCCGGCGATGTCGACTCGGCAGGCATCGGACTCCCCCTCGTCCGTCGACAAAGTCTGGTTCGCCGCCAAAGTGGCCTAACGCCTTCGCTTCTACTGCACTGTATTCTGTATCATTCTCACACTCGCGTTGTACTTCTCGGAACTTGACTTCATTCTTCACGTAACGACCAGCGGACCTCCGCAACGACCCTCAAGACTCCCTCAAGACTCAAAACATTCGCACAAAGTACACTACAAACACCACGCCCTCTTTAGTAACTCCCTTACACAGTTGTATAGTCTCTAGTTCTCCACCGTGCCCTGTCCTGGCAAAGTATAGGCGGGCCCGTCATGCCATTTTGCATCTGCTCACACCCTGTTCCCCTGGCGGAGGAAGGATGGTCCGTCACGCGTTCCGTGGTTGAAACGGGGGTTGAGATCGGAACCCCTGATGCCAAGAGCCGGAGGAGATTTTGAAGTCGAGAAGATGAGGAAGCCACCGCGCACGAACGGCAACAAGCAGAGCCACGTACGTGCGTTGGGTCATTGAGGTGTGGAGTTGACAATGCGATCGTGCGAGATTCTGGAGCCAGGATACGTGGCCAGCTGATCGCAGCTTGATATGTGCGTTGTTGCCTGGTTAGGCAACTCAACGAGTGATCGGGCCAGAGCCGACACAGCGAGTGCCTAGTTCTAGCACAGGGGGCTTGCGGGCAGCTGACCCACAAACATATCCATGATCCATGGGGAGAGTCACAGATCTAGGAGGGAGGGAGGGATGTGTATGTTCTCCCTTCTCGCTCGGTTGGAAGTGCGGGGGACGATCTGGAACGAGAGGACAAGGGTATGTCGGGGGGTGGCGGTGATGGTCAGCTTGCGCACTGACAACCTTCAGCTTTACGGCTGTGCATAACTGAGACGATGGGGCTGTTCTGCTGTTCTCGTGCTCGTGCACTGTGTGGACTTGCAGACATTGCGAGAGGGCGTGACAGACACTGGTCAGGTGACCTCCGTGCTGCGCAGAGATGAGGCTAGTAACTCGGCCCCTGTCTGCAAGTACGAGTGCTTCCACCCTCAGCCCCGCATAGAGCTTCTGAGAGCCGAGGAGGAGTTCTGCTCAAGTGGAGGAGGAACGAAGACGATCAGTTCTCAGAGAGCAGATAGTCATATAGCCATGCTGAGAAAGTCTATCCGCGGGTGACTCTGCATTCTCCCCACAGATTCTAGTACTCACGAAAGACGGGGCCAGGATTAGAACACCTCCACCTGCACTAGTACCAGGCCGAGATCTAGATAACGCTTCCTCCTTAGCGAATCCCCACCCTAGCACAGCTGCGGCGCGTGCGGCCGACCTATCACAGCTGAACAACCGCGGCTGACCATTAGAGCTCCGCAGGTCACTCGACCACATGATCGTGGTGAAAAGTATAGCGCAAAATGAGCGGAGTATCTCTCCCGGACTGACACCGCTACTCTTGTGCTATGTCCGCCGTGTCGGCGTGTATGACTCGGATCTCCGACATTCGTTATGTCCCCAAGTGGGGATTCAGTCAGTGTCGAGGGCTAGTTGCTAGGGACGTTGGCAAATGTCGGACGTTGGACTGACCAGTCGGGCGACCCTCGACCAGTGGCGGGCCTGTCGCTCAGTCCTGTTGTACGCGAGCTACGCATGCTACGCATGCTGCGCACGCTGCGCTCGGTCCGTGTTGCGTTCGCTGTGTCAGTGCTGGAAGCGTTATCCCCGTGCCCCGCTCACGCGCCCGCTCTGACCTAGGTAAGCCAGAGAGGATCGTTGTTGCGGCCCGGTGCCCCATTGTTGGAAATCTGCCCGCTGGCTAGTAATTGCTGATCGTGATCGACAAGGGCGCAACTGTGCTCTCCCGATTCGACCTGATCTGGCAACTGGTCCATGGTCCTGTTCCAAACAGAGCAGCGGCCGGTTGGATCGTTGGAGACGAGGGCGTAAGTAGCTGGCAAAGTTGCCCGCTTCAGTCTTCTGTCCACGACGTCCCGAGTCGATGGCCCGAATGCGTCGCGAGCGCCGAAAGCACGCAGACCATTGGATCCGGTATCCCGGTCCAACGGCGCGGTCTCGTACCACTTTCCCGGCTTGGAGGGGTATCAATAATGGGCGACGGCGCTAAGCTCTGTGTGACCGTGGCCACTCCGAACAACAGTGTCTCGATAAGCTATGCCAGCGACAGGTCTGACAGTGAGTATCATGCAGCACGCATTGTCAGTATGGAGTTTGGGTCAGTGGCGACCCCCACGCAAAGCTACCGCGCTGTCGCGAAGGTCGTGGGGAGACAAGACGTTCTTCTCATACTCGTGCTACAACATATAGACATGTCTTTCGTTTGTTGTGTTTTCGGGTTTTCATGGAGTGCAGACAAGAGGGCGGGGGACAAGAGGTTTACTTCTTGTCGCCGCAGGTGCAGCCGGCACAGGTGCACCTGGGTGTCAGCTGAGATCCCGGCGATGACGACAGCGAAAAGGAAAGAGGATAGAGGAGGAGGGAGAAGCGGGGCGAGAAGGGATAACAAGGCGGGGGAGGAGGGGGGTAATGAACTACTCACTTGTCACCGCACTGGCACGAGCCGGTCGAGCAACCGGTGCAGCCGCCCTGGCAAGCGATGACGGGGGAGGTGGTCTGGTTGTCAGCCAAGTTCTGAACGTCTTCGCAGCCAAACAAGGGGACAACGGGGGCACTCACAGTAGCGAACATTGTTGTCGAGTTTGGATACGAATAGTTGGTAGTTATGGTAGAGTGTTTGTTGCGGAGTGGAGAGACGTCAAGGGCCAGGAGCCAGTTATATACCCTTCGGTAACCTCGGAATTTGGTGGCGCCGCTTATGTCTGGAGGTGCTGGAGGAGTGAGGGTATTCAGCGGTGGTATCTGGCATCCGTGACATGACTCGTCGCCCGTGTCGCCCCTTGCTGGCAATCGATTGCCCCGCAAACCCGCACCCAGTCCACTCTGCCCAGACCATGGCCATGCGGGTCAGCGGGGGGACATCAGCTGCCGTCCCTCGCTGTCCCTGGCCCTGGAACTCTGGGCGGCAGCGGAAATGGCTCACTGCCCTCCTGCGCCGGGGCTTCCAGGTGTGACGTAATACATTCCGATTGGGCCTCTCAGGATCCGTGTGTTGCTAGAGCTTCTCCCGCGTGCCGCACAATCTGCTCATCCTGCTCAAGGCCCATTCGCTGGAAGAGCACTCACTGCCTTTGGGTGTCCAAGCGATGGTGACGGTTCCAATGGGCAGCCCACAGCCCACAGGCGTGCGGATCGACAGCACAGAGGCGCGTGCACACGATCACACTGTATCTGTGGTCTGGGGGAGCCTTGGGATCGTCGGTGGGCGTATGGGCGTCCAGGTCGTTCCCATGCTGTTCTGCGCGCTGGGGCGTGGGTGCATGGGCGTGTGTGGCTCTCCGCTCACTAGGGCGACAGCGCGACCAGGCTCTCGGGTTGTCGATTGTCGATTCCGCACCGCCGCTTGTGCCGAGTTGCGGCAGTGCTCACTGGCACGCCGGCATGGACCCATGCCCGCACAATAGACTCAGAGCTAACGCTTGTCGTCAATCACGAGCGTTCCCGTTGAATGTCCAGATTAGCAGTACAGCAAAATGGACGCAATGCACAGCCAACCAAGCTTACCAAGTTGCTCTGTCACTACGGCCGTGCAACCAGTGCACGCAGGTACACACACACGGCCGGGGTCATATCGCTCGTCCAATGGCAGCGTTCAGTCCGTTGGCCAACACCCACAACTGATTAGATACGTCGCAGCATAGCTCTCTAACACACCGCCTCCGTCGCCGTGCGTATGCGATCAGTGGTTGACGTCGGCCTTCGGCCGACTATTCCATCGTCAAGCGTTGTGGGCTTGTTCCGGGTAAGCGATGGCATTCAGGCTATACCCGGTCAGCATCCCGATCACCAGATCACCTGGTTCGATCAACAAGCGATCCGAAGTAGGTCAGACCTACCAGAGCATTGGCGACGTTCTGGGCCTTCTCGTCGCCATCGAAGCGGGAGGACCACTTGCGCCCAGCTGCAACTACCGTGTGGGCCACCTTCGAGTGCTTCCAGCCGTTCCGGAGGCTGGGGTCTCGCCGTTATCGCATGGTGGAGTTCGGGGCCTGCCGGGTGCATCGTCAGTGGCGATCAGTCAAGTGTGACGACCTGGCGGGGACGGTTTGAGTAGCCTCGAGAGTCGCGTGGAGCGAGTGAGTAGCGACTTTGGGGATGAAACTGCCCCCGGTGACAGTGCCATGCATATATAACTCCACCTGCTGCCCAATGCCCATGATCCTTAGGTGTGCTCGCTGACTGGACCGTTGCCTTGCTCAATGCGCATGGTGAATGACGATATTGCTCGACGCATGGGGCACTGGTCCAGCGCGGCCATTGCGGGGCGCCGGAATGGTGTGACATGTATGATAGAGTGACCGCAAACTGTGACACACACTGAGGGGGGATTATCGTGCTTATCAACGGCACACCGGGGCACACCGGACCATGCGGTCAGGCCGAGATACTAGCGACTGCAGGATGATACGAGCACCCCTTGCCCACTGAAGCTTGCGATTGTCCCTGGTCCCCCACTTCTAGGACAGTCAATAGTCCACCCACCCCCAGAAACAATGCACAGCACGGCCAGAAGGACGGCATAGCGTGACGTGCGTCCCCCTTACCCCCTTCCCGCTGTGAAGCTTTGCGGGTGCACAGGAGACATGATCACGTGTACTTGCGATAGGCTGCGTATTCGGTCGCTCAGTCGGGTCAGTCGCGCACTCGCACGATGGAAGGCACAAGGATGGCGACAGATACCGCTACAATGGGTGGCGACCGATCGGATCGAGCGGCGCTACGGGTGTATCGAGCACGGGTGACGCCAGTGACGCTCTGTCTCCTCAGCCTCTTCACATTCTAACAGGGGTTGAGCCAACCGTAGTGGACCATCGCAGCTAGCCGATTACCCGATGATCGATACACGATGACTGCATTTGACTGGGTGCCGAGTCACGTCACATTGACGCTCACCCGACCACCCGGCGCCGCCACCGGGACACACCCCAGATTTGGTCCCGCGACTCGCCACTCCACCCACTACAACGGGGTACACACTCGGCCCTCTCCGGCCCCTTCGGCTCCTTATCAGCACCGGACCGCGTCCTTGTCTTGCCCTCTTCCCCATCCTCTCCCTTCCACTCCTTCTCCTCCTCTGTCAGAACACTTGTATTAGAACTGCATAGATACTCGTCTGCTCTTTTCTCTGCCTGTCTTTACCCATAATGCGCTCGGCAGCACTCCTCGCCCTCCTCCCAGTGCTCGCCGCCGCGGCCGTCCTGCCCGACGCGCATGCGCCCGTCCGCAAGTCGGTTTCCTACGGCCCCGCACACAAGCACTCGACCTGGGAGCTCCACCCCGAGCACTCGGCTTCGTTCTCCTCGGAGAGCAACCCCCTCAAGATCGCTGCCGGCTTCATCTCTGAGAAGCTCGGCACCGCCGAGGGAGAGGGCTTCTACATCCGTGACGACGTAAGTGTCATTTGCCACCCACCCGTTCAGTGCCCCGATCTGCCGCATCCTTGTCCCGAGTGCCATCCATCTCTCAGAGTTATCAGAATGCATGTGAACGCTCCACGTAGCGTTCCGGCCGGCTAGCGCGGCTTCGGCTGAGTGTGTATCGCTTCAGCGTCCCGCTGGAGCATTTATGCCACACTCCCCCTTGTGGGGCACAACATCACGCGATCACACGTAACACCACCCACCCCAAACCAACTAGGTCGCCGATGATCCCGAGCTAACATCCAACAGTCGTACACCGACCCGCGCACCCAGGTCACACACGTCTACGCCCGTCAGGTCCTCAATGGCCTCGAGGTCAGCGATGGTGACATCAACCTGAACATTGACCGCCATGGTCGCGTGCTCTCGTGGGGTAATTCGTTCCACCCCGGTTCCGAGATCCCTCTGATGGACTACAACCGCGACACGAATGCCGCCTGTACCGAGGTTGTCAAGGCCGCCAACGACCACCACGCCGCCTTCCAGAAGACCAAGCGCCCGACCGGCGCCTTCGCCATGGCCAAGCAGGCGCTCTCCGCCTGGATGAATGGCGAGATCGAGGAGTGGGTCGAGGTTGACGAGCACACCAAGGAGAATATTCGCAAGAACAAGCAGCACGTCGACAACCACGTCGTTCTCTGTGAGCGCATGCCCAACAAGGGTATGAAGAGCCCCACTGAGGTTCTCGCCCACTTCCTCCCCCACCTCGCCGACAACGCGATCGCTCTCGACCCCACCCTCCTCTTAGCCACTCCCGAGCACAGCCTCAAGCCCAAGAAGGCTCATGCCGAGCCTCCCACCGAGCGCATCTCGGGTGAGATTCTCCGTGCCTTCGATGTCGTCGCCGACATTCCCGCTCGTCTCATGTGGACTCAGACCAGTGACGGCCTCCCCGTCCTCGTCTACAAGTTTGAGATTGAGATGAAGGACAACTGGTACGAAGCATACGCCGATGTTCACACTGGCCAGATCCAGCGCATCGTCGACTGGGCTTCTGACGCTTCGGACCACCACCACGTCGATGCTCGCGCCGGCAAGCAGAAGCCCCTGCCTTCTGAGCCCAACGGCGACCACGCCTCGTACGACGTCTTCCCGTGGGGCGTCAACGACCCCACCACTGGCAAGCACCAGGTCGTGAAGGATCCTTGGGACTCTGTGGCGTCGCCTCTTGGCTGGCACACGTTCCCGACCAAGTCGAACCCCTGGCCCAACGCCAAGTTCCCCGGCTCGTACAAGCACGGCGGTAACACGACCGTCGCGTCGACTATCGGCAACAACGTCCTCGCCCACGAGGACTGGGAGGGCCGCAACAACTTCTTGGACAACCACCGTCCTGTCGCCAAAGACCTGAACTTCAAGTACGATTACGGAGAGCCTGACGGCCTCGCTCCCAAGGAGTACGTCGACTTTGCGATCACCCAGCTTTTCTACACGTGTAACGCGTACCACGACCTGCTGCACCGTCTCGGCTTCGACGAGGTCTCTGGCAACTTCCAGATGTACAACTTTGAGAAGGGCGGTCGCGGCGGCGACCCCGTCATTGCCAACGCCCAGGACGGCTCGGGCTACAACAACGCCAACTTCATGACGCCGCCGGATGGACAGGCGCCCCGCATGCGCATGTACATCTGGGACACTGCCACCCCTTACCGCGACGGCGACCTCGAGGCCGGCATTGTCATCCACGAGTACTCGCACGGTCTGTCCACCCGTCTCACCGGTGGACCCGCCAACTCTGGCTGTCTCGGCTGGGGTGAGGCCGGCGGTATGGGTGAGGGCTGGGGAGACGCCATTGCCACTCTCATCCGCCAGGTCCACGAGCGCAAGAAGAACGACGACTCGGACAAGTACCCCATGGGTGCTTGGGCCGCGAACCAGAAGGGCGGTATCCGCAACTACATCTACAGCACGAACTCGACTGACAACCCGTCAACGTACAAGACGCTCGACAAGCCGGGCTACTGGGGCGTTCACGCGATCGGCGAAGTCTGGGCCGAGTTCCTGTTCGTGCTGAACCAGCGCCTGATCGAGAAGTACGGCTTCAGCGACACGCTGTTCCCGCCTGAGGACCCGTCCAAGCCCAACGACTACTACACGAAGACGCTCGAGGTCGACGAGACCGGCAAGCCCAAGCCCCTCGTCCCGAAGCACGGCAACACGCTCGCGCTCCAGCTCATCGTGTCCGCGATGAAGCTGCAGCCGTGCCGCCCCTCGTTCTTCGAGGCGCGCGACGCGATCGTCCAGGCCGACGAGATCCTCACCGGCGGAGACAACGCGTGCATCATCTGGAAGGCGTTTGCGGAGCGAGGCCTCGGCGTCGACGCCAAGATCGTCGGCCAGACCCCCTGGGGTGGCGGCGTCCGCGAGGACGGCCACAAGGTGCCCCCTGCCGCGTGCAAGTAAGCTCGGAATGCCCCATTGCATTGGATACCAACGTCTTTTAAACATTATCCACAAGTTCTCGATTGTCATCACCACAGAAGTCTGAAGAAGAAACCAAAGCATGATGAGAGAAAGAAGATAAACCGTAAATCTATAAACACAACGTGTCTGTAATCCTTCTTGATTGTATGTCTGCTGAACCGCTCTACTGCGCTCTACTACTCGATGCATATAGCTCTTGACGTACATGGCAGCTGCGGGGGTGTTCCGCGCCGCATTTTCTTATGTCTTTTCCTTCTATTCTTATATGATATATGTTGACTGCTGGGACGGCAGGTTAGTAGTCGGGGTACAGGCCGTCCTTCTTGCGCTGCATCGTCATGGCTGTCTGTCAGTCCTCGCTGGGAGCGTGTCAACTCACCGGCAATGATGGCGGATCCGACGCCCGATCCGTCCTCTGCATTGTGGGTCGTGATCTTCTTCCCGTCCTCGCCAAAGATGTCGACGAGCGCCTGCTCAATGCGCTCCGGGAAGTGGGGGTACTTCTTGTACAGCGATCCGTCGGCGCCAACGGCACAGCCCTCCTTCAGGTATCCCTTCTTGTGGACGATGGCAGCGATACCACACGCCGACAGGCGCGCGCTGCGGGTACCGATCAGCTTGGCGAGGGAGCGGAAGAACTGGCGCTCCTCGAGCGTCGTCTCGAGGCCGAAGAAGTGGTTGAAGATACCGATCGCCATTAGCAGCTCGTCCGTCGGGTCCGCCTCCATCAGGGACAGGAAGGCCGTGTCGAACGCATACGCCTTCTCGAGCTTGTACGTGTTCTGACCCAGGAAGAGGTCGCCTGCGTCGATCATCTCCATCAGGACCAGACGGAAGATCTCGCCCAGGTACAGGCCCGCAATCATCTTCTCGAACGCCTGCTCGCCCACCTTGTTCGAGGACTCGTCGATGATGATGTCGTACTTGGTTCGCGCTGGCGTTAGTTCCGGTAGAGTGTAAGGTAACTCACGCAGGTGCTGGTGCGTGAACGAGTCGAACGCGCCCCACTCGCAGTTGATCGCCATATCCTGGTCGGGCGGCAGCTGCATGTAGTTGATCTTGGGAATGTCCTTGGCCGTCTCCATGTACGCGGCGTTACAGCCGGTACCGAAGATGACGGCGATACGCGTGTTGGGGTGCACGTAGTTGGACGCCATGAGGGTTCCGGTCGTGTCGTTGATGAGCGCGGTCAGCTTGGCGCGCACGCCGTACTTCTCGAGCGACTTCTGGAACATGGCGGCGACATCGTGGCCCTCGACGTTCGGGGCGCCGAAACCCTTCGTCCAGCGGATCAGCTCGCCGTGGTCGATCTTCTCCTGAGTGCAGGGGTACGAGAACTGGTGTTAGCTAAGGGCGGCTGGAATGAAGCTCACAGTGAAGCCGAGAGGGAGGTGGTCGGCGTTCTCGTCACGGCCCAGGTGCTCGCAGATGAAGTTGTGCAGACAGTCGGCACAGAAGTCGAAGCTGGCGTCAGTTACGCAAGTCTGTCAGGTTAACTTACAGAGCCTGGCCGTCGTCCTGCTTCTGGTCCTCGGTGAGCTTGTACTTGGTCTGGGTGACCTCGAACTTGCCCTCACCCTCGAGGGTGACCAGGCACACACGAAGGTTGGTGCCTCCAAGGTCGACGGCGAGGAACTCGCCCTTCTCGTGACCAGTGGGCCACTGACTTGTTAGCTAGCTCAGTATGACAAAGCTGTGTACTCACGCCGAAGACGAAAGTGGGAACTAGTCTGTGTCAGCATATCTCTCAGGTGTCGGGGCTCTGCGGGGTACTAACTCATAGGCTGTGGGGTTAGCTACTCCTCGTAAACGAAGTAACTCACAACAACCTGTCCCTTCTTCTCGAGACCGAGGTCAAGGGTGTCCTCGAAGGCATCGACGATCATGCGCATGCGCTGGGGAGTGACTTCGGTCAGCTAACGGACGAACAGTTGGAAGCTCACTGTTGAAGAGCGACTCATACTTCCTCAGGTGGTCGCTGAGGGTTGGCTTCTCGGCGTGGGGGAACTCGGCATCGTCCTGTATGTCAGTCCCGCTACCTACGCGTCAACTCACCTGAGTCCTGGTGTGGAAGACGACCTGCTGGCCAGTGGCGGTGACGACGGTGCCACTGCCGCGGCGGGAGGAAGCGCGGGAGCTGCGTCCGAGAGAGGGCGAGCGGGAGATCGCCGCGCCGGCGGGCGGGCTGTCGACGGCGGTCATGCTGGTCAGGCCGTGGAGGGGCGCACCGAACGAGGGGCGGCGGGACGAGCTGTTGCTCCCGCGGCGGTCAGAGCCAGTGCTGCTTGGGCGGCGCTCGAGGGTGAACGGCTGGCCGCCCGAGATCGACGCCTTGCGCCCGTACGCACTGCCGATGTTGGTGCCATTGTCGAGAGGCGAGGCGGGGTAGTGAGGCTTCTGGTCCTTGGACTGCTGCTCCTTAGGCTGGTGCTCCTTGGGCTGTTGCTGCTGCTGGGTTCCGTTCTCCGACATGATGGGTGAGCTGGGATGTCAGTTTACCTGGGTATGAAGGAGTGAGTGAGAGGAAGAGAGGAAGGAAGAAGGACGAGGAAATGTTGACGCTGGCAGTGCCGTGGGGTCTCGAGCGGAATGTATTTGCGCAGTGGGGGAGCACATTGCACTTTGCTCGCTCCTCATCCCAGGCCGAGACGTGCGCTCGGAGAGTGCGCCAGTCTCTCCCTCTGTGCCAGCACGCCTAGTGTGGGCAATGGAATCATGCCAAGCAGTGAATCGGTACGAGGGAGCGAGAGGGTTCGTTGTTGATAAGCCGTCTCGGGCCGAGTGACAGACCTCACTGGACCTGTGTTGCGCCGGGGCGTCGAGTCGGCTGGCGTGGTGGTGTGCACGGGGCGTTGTTAAGCTCACCTTGGGTTCAGTCGAAGAAGAAGTAAGTGGAGAGAAAGAAATGAAGAGATGGATGACTAGTCGAGTGCACGACGTGAGGAGGAGCAGGCTGGCTGGCTGGGCGTGGTGGCAGGGAAACAATCCTTGTCCTCTCCTCTGGTTATCTGCCGTGCGTGACGTTGACGGCGTCTCTTTGCCGCATGCAGCCGCACTTGCCGCAATCGTGGGCGTACCAGGAGCTGCTCAAGCGCGCCTTCCCCAGGTCGTGCCCCCCTCGTTGGCCCCTCTTTCGCCCAGTCCCTGAGTCTTCCCCCGCTTCGTCTACTCCACTCGACCAACCACTATCCAGCGTACTCAGCCTCTAACCCGTAGCCTACTGCCTGTGCGCTTCCTGTCTAATTCTGTCGCTCGCCGCTCGCCGCTCGCCCGGGAATTTTGCCCCGCTCTGCGCATTCGGGGTCAGGCGATCTCTCGCTCGTTTCGCTACTTCGCGACCCATTCAAGTGCCGTTCAAGCTTCGCTACGACTCCCACACCCCTGCACTCCCCCTCTCACCAGAGTTACCAGGCAGATCGAGGTTTCAAGGCCTTCCCTGTGCCTGTGCTTGGCGTTTTCTTTCGCAGTTGTTCTACAGTGCGCAGTCGAGCATCGGGCTTCGTGGACTTGAAGCGGCATAGCGCATAGCGGCATCGGACTCCGAGACGGCCCCCGTCAGCATATACATCTGCACACGCGGCAGTGACGTCAACTGACTCATCCTTCTCTCGTTGACCATCTTCCACCCTCGTGCACTCGTATCGGCAACAATCGGCAACGTTCATCGCCGCACCGCACCGTTTTCCTTCGGCATCCTCCGCTTCGCTGCATTCGCTTGATTCGCCTTCGCCAGCTAGCTAGCTCCGCTCGCGCCTCCATCAGAGACATTGGAACAGCTTGCTCCCCCCACACGTCCTGCGCCACTCCGTCATGCTAGCAGTCGCAGACCTCCAGCCCCTCCTGGGCCTGACGACAGACGAGGAGACGTTGAAGCTCGCGCTCTCGGCGCTATTCCCCGGTCGCTCCCTCGTCGCCGAGACAAAATCCTACCCCGACGCAATCTACCAGAACTACTACCCCCTCGGCATCTCGCTCTGCTTCGAGCCCGACGCCTCTAAGACCATGCGCTGCGTCACCGTCGACGTGTTCAACACTGCCAGCCCGGGGTCCTCAACAAGTGCTGGCGGACGAGCACCGAAAGGACCAACATACGACGAGACGTCGCTCCCGCTCGTGTTCGAGTTTGCGGAGAAGGAGATCGTCCTCCCGCCCCGCAAAGCTGGGGAGGAGGAGATGCGCCTCCCGCGCGAGCCGAAGGTCGAGGTTCGCAAGGACACGACGGGGAGGGAGATTGTGAGGTGTCTTGGCGAGCCGAGTCGGAAGGGGTCGGGGAGCTGGGTCGGGGTGTGGCTTGAGTGGAATAGCGTCGGCTTGTTGAGGGCTGGTGAGAGGGTGGACCTCGGCGTCATGCTCGAGCTGAACGATCCGAAGGGGGCGGACCAGATGAGCCAGGAGCAGATGAAACAGGGCATGGGCGGGTTGTGGGATATGGCGGCCGGATGGCGGTGGGGTGGCATCAAGGTGTTCAAGGCTGAGCCCAAGAAGTCGTCTTAGTCGCCGTCGAGGCGTCGTGAGACGCAATTCTCAGTGTAGTGGTGTAGAAGTCAGTCGTCATAGAAAAACGCCATAGATCCCGCATAAGCAGCCAGCATTTCACAATATGTATCCATGCGATGTTACATAGCTTCTCGCTCTCGTCACTCTTATAGTCTACTAAGTCTTACGCGGTGATCGACTCGATCGCGGTGCGCAACGGCTCAACGCCAAGGATCTCGAAGCCCTTCTCGCCCGTGACTTGCGCGAGCTGGACATTGGTCTCGTCCAGCTTCTCCTCCATGACCTGCTTGAGCACCTTGAGCGCGAGAGTGTACGCCTCCTGAAGGGTCATGTTCTGTTCCTGTCAGCTTAAAGCCGTAGCCTTAGCTCACCTTGTGGTACGAGTCCTGGAGCATCTGCTGCGCGGCATCCGAGCCCGAGCCGATCGCCTTGGCCTCATACCGCACGAACGTCCCGGAGGGGTCGGTGTGGTACCTGTTCACTGTCAGCTCATCCGCGCAAGTCTCGGGAAGCTTACAGCTGGGGTCCGTTGTCATCGACACCAGCGATGAGGAGGGCAACACCGAATGGTCGGGACATGAGCGCCTCGTCATCGTCGACACTCTCTCCGAAACGGAGCGCGAGGTCACAAACCGACTGCGTGCACGACTCGACGCCGATCTCCTCGTCGTACGTGAACTGGTGCATCTGCGAGGTGACGCGGGCGTGGTCGACCATCGTGCGCG
This sequence comes from Trichosporon coremiiforme, assembly GCA_039545355.1. NCBI lineage: Eukaryota > Fungi > Basidiomycota > Tremellomycetes > Trichosporonales > Trichosporonaceae > Trichosporon > Trichosporon coremiiforme. The sequence goes on from BCJJ01000007.1 coordinate 1,155,897, forward strand.
CGTCCGCCGTCAGGCCAGACATCGCGCAGCCAATGTGCCGGTCAATCTCCATGATCTTCTCGATCGAGGACGACTCGAGCAGAGGGGACTGCACACGCTTCTCGACACCGAGGACGACGCCGTGCGGAGTTGTGATACCGACGGTCGTGGAACCGAGCTGGCGTCAGCGTTGAAGGATCGTCTTCCTCACCTTGATCGCCTCCATGGCGTACTCGACTGGACGTTAGCAAGGCATCGCGCTGTCAGCTACCCACCCTGGAAGAGACGACCCTGGCAATGTCAGTTATGGAGCTGCACGAGCTAACTCACCTCAGGGGAGAAGGTGTTCACACCACGGTCATACTCGGAACTGTAATGTCAGTATTCCGTCATCAACGTCGAGCTGCTCTCGGGCTCTGCAGCTCGGCCCGAGTCGCGCAGGACGTACCGTGTAAGGAACATGGCAAACTTATAGATCGCTGTGCGTCGTTTGTCTGCCGAGGGCTCGAAGGAAGGGTCGCGTTGGGCGGATTCCAGATGCTGTCAATGACGATGATGCTCTCGATCTTGAACGAGCAAGTGTTGCAACACGCGCAAGCGTCACCAGTCTCGAGTGCTTATGTAAAGTGCCACGTGGGTGGAGTTATGCTTGCCCAGCTGAAAAGGATCCGATAAGATCAGACGCCCGGCGGGTTGCGTCCCGTGCCTGGCAATGAGAAGTGGAGGAGGTACTGTACTGCACGCGCTGCACGCTGCATGATGAGCGGCAAATGCGAACTGCGTGCAGGGCGCATGCACAACGGTAAAGGAGGGATATAGCATGCAGCCCATGCTTTAGTTTCAGTCCACTCACCCTTTCGTACACTTCCCTGCCTCGGCGCCTCGAGGGCCGCACTATTCCTCGCCCTGCTCGAGCGCGAGGGTGCGCAGCCTCACGTTCGTCACAGTCCATCACCGACACGCCTCCCCCCCCCGGAGAGCTCGTGACTCTTCGCGGGATCTGGATTACGGACTATCTCAGTTCCACTCCCATTCCTCCTTCCTACCTTCCTCTAACCTTTTTTAAGTGTACTCAACGTCTATCACATCTCAAGACACCAAACGTTCTTACCCCGCACCGGTTCTAGCAACATCAGCCCTATCGCTCGCCTGCGCCTTGCGTTGGCCGCAGAATGGCAAACCGCCGGGGAAGGGGGCGGCGTCCTCCTCCCCAGCAGCCCGAAGCAGCAGTGATGTCTGACTCAGACGGAGACGACATTGTCGCCCTTGACCAAGCTCCTGCTCATCTACAAGCTCGTCGTCCGCCGACGCCGATCATGGTTCTCTCTGACAGCGACTCGGACGACGACGGCATCGTGCCCATTCGCCACCTTCTTGACTCACCGGTTACACCCACTCCCCATCCTGGGCACAGGAAGAGAAGGAGCTCGGTCACTGTTGATGATGCTGCGGCAGTCAAGCGCACTCGCTTCGAGGACAGCTCACCGGCCGGCCCATCAAACACCCACACTACAAACCCACCCGCCCTTGAGCCCATCTTGCCGAGGGCGGACTACCTAGTTCCGTCGGTTCTCGAGGTCATCCCAGATCTCTGCCCTGCTTGGGCGGCGCAGCAACTGGAAGCTCTGATCAAACAGTTACATTCCACCACCAATGTCCCGGGCCAGCTCGCCGTACAGCGTACTATCGAGATGGCGTTCGAGATGGAGAGCTACCCGCGCCCGCAGGACGACAACGAGCCGGAAGAGAAGGGCGACTACTCAGAGATCACCTATCGCCCATATCATCGTCGTGGTCTCGAGTACGGTTCTCGATCGATCGAGTTGCTGCAGGACATTTTCTCCACTGTCCCCTTGCCTCAGTAAGTTGCGGAGGTGTCCATGTTGCTGACCACAGCATCCGTGAGGTATTCGCGACCGACGGCCATCGTCTACTAGTGCCAACTTACAATGTTCTCCACAAGCAGAGCACGTCGGCCGACAAGCCGTACCAAGAGCTGAAGCGCAAGCGTCACCGGAAGGGTAAGCAGAGGGCCGAAGCGGCTGTCGCCGATCCAGCCTCAGACAGCGATTCGCAGTCGTCGCAGTCTGTGATCAACCCCGGCGGGGTCGTCGAGTTTAACCGCGAGAATAACTATCTCCAGGAGCTAATGCGTGAGTGGCACCTGATCAGCATTCGACTGACGCTCAGGTCTGTTCGCCCAGAAGGAGCTCGAGCAGGTCATGCAGCAGAAGGCAAACGAGGACGAGCAGAAGAGGAAGGAGGCGGCCAAGGAAGCTGCCGTCGCCCGCGGCGACGCGATAGAGTGTAGCTGCTGCTTTGACAAGGAGGCTCCGGTGAGCTCGCTCTTGCACGACACAAGCTGACTATTAGGAGGAAGGTGTTTCGTGCCCGGAGGGCCATGTCTTCTGCAAAGATTGCCTGCGCTCCCTGGTCGAGAACAAGCTCGGAGACCAGCAAACTGTGAGTATTGGCAGTAAGCTGGTGCTGACCACCAGGTGATCAAGTGCATGGACATGTCCGGCTGCACTGCCGAGTACACTGAACGGGTGATCGCCACTGCTGTGTCCACCAAGACCATGTCCCTGTATCAACGCCTGCGTCAACTGAAGGACCTCGAGATGGCGGCCATCGAAGGCTTGGAGACATGCCCGTTCTGTCCCTTCGCCATCGTCATCGACAATGAGCACGAGAAGCTGTTCCGGTGCCAGAACGAGGAGTGTAAGAAAGTTACTTGCCGAAATTGCAAGCGTCCGGTGAGTTTTTCTCTATCCGTCTGTTCCTAACTCTCAGGACCATATTCCCAAGCGCTGCGAGGAAGTCGAGGCCGACCTCAAGCTGAACAGTCGCCATGCGATTGAGGAAGCCATGTCCGAAGCCCTCGTCCGCAAGTGCCCGCACTGCGCCAAGCCGTACATCAAGGTGGACGGCTGCAACAAGATGACGTGCAGTGCTTGCGGTAAAATGAGTTGCTTTGTGTGCCGCAAAGCGATTACGAACTACGAACATTTTGATGGGCACGGTCGAGGGTCTAGAAGACCCACTGGTACCAAGTGTCCGCTGTACGACGTGAACGAGGCGCGGACCGAGGCCGAGCGTATTCGCTTAGCTCGTGATGAGGCTCAGCGCCGCGCAATGGCTGAGGCAACGAACAGCGGTGTCGCAGTCGACGAGGCAGATCTTGCCGTCGACGCACCCGAGATTCCCGCAGCGCGCAACGCAGCTCAGGTTCACTACCACTTCCATCCCGGTATGGCAGCAGCGGGGCTTGGGGAGCGTCTCCAGGCTCTCAACCGCGTTATCCTCGACGCCAACGGCGCCATGGCAGGAGCTGCTGCTAATCTCGCAGGAGTTGCTGTAAACTTCGCGGCTCCACCGGGCTGGGGCAACCAAGCCCCCGACCGCAATGCCCAAGCCGCAGACGAGCTCCGTCGCGCAGACGTGCTGCGCCGCGCAGATGAGCTCCGCCTCCAGCTGCTTGACAGGATTGGCCACCCTGATCGTCCGCCTGCACCTCCCCAAGCTGCCCGCGGTCGCCGTGGAGCTCCGGCTCAGCCGGCTCAACCGGCCGCCCCCCTTCCTGCTCAAGCACCGGTCGGCGGACGGGGCCGTCGCGCACATGGGCACGCACCCGCTCCTGCGGCACCGCCGCCGCCCCTTCCCGTTGCCCTAGGGTTCCCTCCGCTTCCCCCTCCTCCAGCTCCGATAGGCTACGTCCGCCCTGGGGAGTTTGCAGCACGCCTCGAAGCATGGCGCCAAGACGTGCGCCAGAACGGCGCTGCGCGCGCACAATACCCCTTGCCGCACCAACCACCCCGCTACCCGTAATATTACAGTTGTACATGTTCCCTGTCTGTATATAGTTGTATCGTAGCGATGTACAGTCTAAGCCTACGAGCGCCCGAGTTCGAGAATGAGAGTAGTCAGAGCTCAATCCTTCTTTGACAGCACCTCGACCACAGCCTTCGAGGCGTCCTTGACCGCCTCGCGCTTCGCGAACTGTGTCTCAGCCCTTTGCTCCGTCCAGGCTGCGAGATCAGCTAACGGCGTCGCAGCACCAATCGGGGGTGTGGCAAGCGGCAGCGCGCCGACGAGATACGTGCTCGTGAGCGAGATGAGCTCGAGGAGGGTTTGCGCGTCTGGGTGTCAGCTCATCGCGGCACGAGAAAGCTATTCCGCAAGGGCGATAAATGACTCACATTCGAGCTGCACCGTCTCGATTCTGTTATCCATGTTCTCGCTTCCCTCTCGGAACACTCTTCCCTCCAAGTTCGCACACTCTGCCCGGAGCTGCTCTGCGCGCTCGACTCTCCGCAGAATCTCAGGTAACACGCGCAGCGCGTCGTCCAGATCTGTTGAAGCGGGCACAGTATGCGTTGGCGGCGCCATGAGGCCGACCTGCTGTCCTATCCCCATCCCGAGGCCGAGGTTGGCCAGCGCCGATGGCGTTGTGCCCGATGCGTTCGGGGTCATGCCGAAGCCGGGCAGACCGAGAGCGGCCAACGGGTTCGAACCTGAGCCTGGTTGCTGGAGGTTGAACCAGGGCGAGGCGGGGGACATGGCTTGTGTTGGCGAGACACCCAGGTTCATGTATGGCGTGTTGCCCGTCGGACCGGGAAGGCCGAGAGAGGGCGTGAGGGGATTAAACGGGGAAGACATCTTGAGGAGGTCCTCCGGCGAAGGTCAGAGTGAGAGACGAAGCGAACGGTCTGAAATCACGGCAGTCTGGAGGCACGTTTGGAGAGGTGGTGGCCGTTTCCGCAAGCCGCTGATGCCGACGAAGACGCAGGAGGTGTTGCGGAGATCAGGATGGACAATGAGGAGACCGAGGAAGGCAGATGTTGTCGCCGATCGACCTCCACTTCACCTAACCTCCACCATAGTTCATAGCAACGCTTATCAAATAGTGACGTGTACTTTACCACTCCGGTCAAGATTATGACGCCTAGAGCCGGTGGAGGTGTGGAGGTCGATCCAAAAGTTGAGCTGTGAGCTCATGGAGATGCACTTCATCGTTATCACACACTAGACACTATGTTCAAGTTCGACTTCGACGTGGAGGCCGAGGAACCGCAGGCGTCCGGATCGACTGCTCCCACCCCTCTGGAGCGTGGCGAGGTTAAACCCTCCCACGACATTAGCCTCAAGGACCTCGTGAGTGCCGTGCACTGATCACGCCGTGGAATGATGACAAGTCGATTACTCCCGCAGCTTATGGGGACTACTATGTGCAGCCTTTCTGTTGTGCAGTAGGAAGCGGCGACTATGGAAGCTGCGGATACTGGCACTACCAGAGCGTGATCTGTCTTCGCCGTGATCCCCACGAAGATACGTCGATGTTCGCGGAGCTAACTCCAGATCGCCACTCTCCCCGCCGACCTCTCCTACACGCCCCTCACGCACCCCGTGTCAAGCTACGACACCCCTCTGCTCAAGCGTGACCTCTACGATGCCCGCTTCCAGCTCGCTCAGGACGACAGCGCCAAGGGCGAGGAGGCGCAGTACGTCGATGCCGAGACGGACCTGATTCCGGGCGAGTACGAGGGCGGTCTCAAGTCGTGGGAGGGCGGTCTCGACCTCGTCGAGGTGATGCACCGTGCCCTCGGCACTGAGGCTGCGCTCGGCGAGTGGTGTTCCGGCGCGCGCGTGCTCGAGATCGGGTGCGGAACGGGACTGCCGTCGGCGTACCTGCTGCGAAGCATCCTAGCCTCGCAGGCCGAGGGAAGCAAGGGCAAGGGCAAGGAGGGTGACGCTCCCAAGGGGGAGAGGCGGAAAACGGTTCTGCACCTGCAGGACTACAACCTCCCCGTCCTGTCTCTCGTCACCCTCCCCAACCTCATCCTCGCCACGCTGCCCTTCCTCCCCGACTCGGCGCGGGGGTGCGCCAAGGCCCAGATCGTCGGCGACGAAGAGGACATCCCCTTCTCGCCCAAGCTGCCCGGAACGCTGGAGCTGAGCCCGGCTGTGCTCGACGCCTTCCAGACGGCGCTCGAGGATGCCGGCGTCGAGCTCCGCTTCACGCACGGAGACTGGAGCGGCATGGCCGCCGAGGTTGCGAAGGGGGAGCCGTACAACCTCGCTCTGACCGCTGAGACGATCTACGCTGAGGGTTCTGTTGGCGCGCTCCTTGATCTGCTGAAGGCTGCTGCGCGGGATGGCGACGTCAAGGTCGTCAAGGAGATCAAGGCGAAAAACGACGAGTCGGTCGAGCAGGCTCTCGACGGACTCGCGCTCAACGACTGGGCCAAAAAGCCCCTTCAGGAGCAGAGCGTCATTCTGCTTGCTGCGAAGGTGAGTATCTGTGTGCTTTCTGTGCCCCAGCTGTGCGCCGCTCGGGACATGGTGTCAACTAGACCATTCGCTGCTTCTACACGCTGGCGGGGCCGTGCCAAGATGAGCTGCGTGTCTGGCCTCCGTAAGCTAACGACAGGTACTCTACTTCGGTGTCGGCGGCGGTCTCGAGTCCTTCCTCGGCCAGGTCCGTGCCGTTGGCGGCTGGTCGGCCCGTGTCCAGGACTGGGTCAAGGGTGTCGGCCGTTCCGTCGTGCGTATCGGCTTCTGAACGCACCACGATCGCACCGTTGTGCTGGATCCCAACTCCGTCTCCGAACTCTCGGAGACTGTTTAACCGCTGTTTCGGAGCCTGTACCAGCTTGCGCCAGTCCTAGTCCGCGACAATCCGCGACAGCGGGCAACGGGGACGCCCAGGCCCAATTAGCTACAGATTCCCGCAACCCGGTCGCAGAAACAGACTCGCGGGAGGCTTCGGCGGCATCTTGATCCCTCCCATTTATAGATGTAGTATGTATGCTTTCTTCTTTCCACTAGTGTGGTTTTGAACTGCTCGGACACCTCGGTCATGGCGGCACGACCAGCGGCAGTGACGGCGTGGCGCAACCTTCGGCGCGATACAGTGTGGCTTGAGAACGTGTGCAGCTTGTTGAGCGGGGGGAATTATTTATCTCTCCGTGCTAGGGTGTGCAGAAGAAGGGACTAGTGGGTAGAGAGCGGTGTGCGACGCCGTCGTGACCTGCAGCTGGTGCATTTGGAAGGTGTGATAAAGTTCATCACCCCTATCGATAAGGTTTGGCCAGGCATTCAGATGATGCCAGCAGCCCCCTCTCGCGGCTCCGGGTGCCGGGCCTGGCGGATGGTTTCATGTCACGAGCCCCTCCGGGTAGGTGGTGCGAGGGAGATTTGGCATCACATGCATGCGAGTGCTGTAAAGGATGGCACTGCTGGCCGGCGAGGTGACTCACAAGACGCAACGTTACGACAGCGTACGAGAGGCAGACGACACCCGCAAGGGCTAAGGTGTTCTATAAGGGTCTGCTCGGGCTGGCCCTGCCCGCAGATCCCTTCGGCCGTGAGGCAAGCGCCGGCCAGTCAGCCAGGCGCCTCGTACCTGCGTCCTGCGACCTGCACATCCTTTGTGCGACGCCAAGATCAGCTCCTGTATGGTTGTCCTATCCGCTGCGCTCTGCGGCTCTGCACCCGGTAGGAAATGAAGCAGCCTCCGTAGCGCCGGGTCACGATTCGGAAGCATGTCGCCCACTCGGTATTGTCCGCGTCAGTCAATTGGCGAGCGGTGGCCCCAGAGGTGAGGGTGACACATCTGCACAAGTCGGGCACTGGGCCTGTCCACACTGTGGCCCTTTTCACTGCATCTTGCGATCTCACGTCTGAGACAAGAGGTACGCGGAGGTATGGAGGTACGCGCTGTGACTGGCGGGAGCGTGCCGGAGGGTACCTTCCTATGGCACCAGTGTAACGCTCCTCCAATTGCTCCGCACCCTCCGGGATCTCCGGCCGAGCCAGGCAGGTTGGGCTCCGGTCTCGCTCCGGTCTCGCTCCTCGCAGCAACGGAGCGAGACACTGTCTCACCACATCTCTGGTCACACTCGACAAGCTCCGATGGACCCGGCAGAGCATGCTGGGCACTGCATCATTGTGCGCTTGGCTTGTCTTCTTCAGTCATTCCTTTGTCATATCGGCTGAACCTTGCCATGCATACCGGCCGTCCGGCCGGTATCACGGAATCTGGGGAGGGTGCAGCGCCACCGTAAGCCTCGTCGTTATGGGCGAGCGGTGTGGCTCGGCATGCACGGCGCCGCGATCTGCTCCGACCAGCCTGCCGCGGCGCGCGCGTGCGTAAGGATCGCCAGTGTCTGCCCTGTGACGATCCTGCACAGCACCACCTCGCCGACCGATCAGGACGGCCAGGCCGGCCAGCTGACGCAGACGTACGCACATCCGACACACCACAGGGGAAGGTCAGCCAGTCACCCGTTGGCCAGTTCGCCGACGACACCGACGCATCTGGCAAGTTGCGTGGAGTGCGTACTCCACAACAAGGAGCAATATTGACGCAGAAACACAAGGAGACGCAGGAGAAATTGAGCCTAATGTGCGTCTGCTCAGTTGTTTCCACAGCGAAACCGGCGAAGCTTGAAGCTTACAGTTCTGTGCCTTTTGTTCCTCGTGTTCCTGGTTCCTCGTCACTGACTGTCTAATGCCCTGGGCCATTGTGCTTCCTCTGCACCTGGTGTTCTATTCAGAAGACGTTCGAGGTCAGGTCCTTGCACAATGACGAGAAACTGGACGCATTCCGTAACTTGATCATGCATAGATCGCTCATCAACGGAGAACGGGCAAGTGGGTCAGGAGTCCGGGAAGCAGTGCCAGGATACTGCAACTGCGGTTGACGCCAAGGGATAGTGGGCGCACCGGCGGTTACAGATTTACAGGTCATCCAGGTTCGAATCTGGCGCGCCGCCACTGCGCGCGCGGCGCGATGCGCCATGGCGTTCGGGCGCTCACCGGCGACAGCGCGTCAGGACCACGGCATGTCACTGGATCAGCACGGCTAGCGATGCACGCCAGTCGCATGTGTTGTGGGGCATGCGCCTTGCACGCCTTGCACGCCTTTGCCCTTCAGTGCGTTCCATTCCCTAACGCTTGGCATTGTGCTGACTGCGCTGGAGCACGTTGTGGGATCTCATGAATGATGCCCAAAGTGATACTCTGGGTCGCTGGGTCCATTGACTGTGCACGCAAAGGCGCGAGGCGCAGTCCACGGCCTTTGCACTGATGCGCAGAACATGACTGGGCGGCGCAGCGCACAGAGCAGCCCTAAAAGGCGATAGTACCTCATGCCTCATGGGTGTCAGAGCTGGAATCGCCTGGTCGTGATCTAGCCTGTAGCGATCTAGCGATTGTCGCTACCTGGGCTGGGCACGGGAGGGCTCCGCTGGACCGAGTACTAACGCCTCGACGGGTACTTGCTATGGTGACATTGACCGCGGGAGGCGGCGGTAGAACAGTGGAAGGGCCGCGAAGGCCCAACACGCTGGTTACATTACGTTACATCGAACACGGTCGCGTCGGGGCTTGTTTTCGTTCGCTTCCTTATGTGGTTCTCTTGTCAGCGTTCCGGGGGCGCCGGAACCATGGCATGGGACGCTGGCGGAAGAGGGAGTGGCGAAGGGGGTGGAAGAGCCCATAGGACAATACGCGGGTGGAGGAGTGGAGGACATTAGACATGGAGAAGCAGTTGGAATCACGTCCCGAGTTCGCGAGATGTCCATTCAGACATTCAGCAGCGGTCCCTTGTCTAGCATTTGCTGAGTCTGATAGAGCCTGATAGCGTCTGACGGTTCTCGAGGCCGCGAGGATCCTGCGTGATCCTGCCGCTCGGACGCTGGCTTTCTCCTTAGACTGAAGCTCGGACCCTTTGGGGACCCTGAATGGGCCCTCCAGGTCCCCGAGACCCTGCGACGGGGGCCCTGAACGACCCTGTACCTCGTCGTTCCTTCTCTTCGCCGCTGGCATCGGGCGGCCAGCTCTGGTCGAAAAAGACTCGGCTGCTCTGCCTATGACTCTCCCAACCCTGGCTCAAGCCGAGAACATTTGCCTCTGCTTGTGCTTCCAAGGTCCTCACCACTACTCTCCACACTGCGCAAGCCCGCCCATCGACCCGACCTGCCCTCGCCCTCGTTGCACAACCCAAGCAGGCTGTAGACTTCTCTTGCTCTTTGCTCTTCTCGTCTGATCATCGTCTCTTCTCTCACACCATCGCCCCCTTCGCGACGCTCACCATCGATACGGAAGTCAAGCATCCGACGTGTTAAGAATCCGGGCAACGATCGACACACGGCTGCAATCCGAGCACCCACCAGAAGCAAGGAAAAGGACCGGGACCCAGCAGCTCGGTTCCCAACATTACCCGCGGATACCACTCTTCCTTTCCGTTCTCGACGTTATTGAATCGAAGCGATCGAAGGAGCCATTCCGTTCTTACGGTATTCGCGTACGCCCTCATCCACCACCGGTACCACCTTAGCATCTAGCCCACACTACCCCCGCCACGTCAAGTCGAGCTTTTGGGCGTTCACATTGCACGACCTAGGCAAACGCTCGTGACCGTGACTTTGAGTTCGACTTTTGCGCTCACGCTCACTCGACTCTTGTCCTCACCGTTCGCCCATGTCCAACAAGCTGTAGCAAGCCGATACCAAACTTGACAACACGCAATACACGAACAGCGACCACCGAGCCAACAGCAAAATCACGATGCCGTCCAGTGTTCGCTCAGGCCAGCGCGCGGCCGTGCGGAGAGAGGTCGCCCCTCAGTCTCTTGGTCTCGAGGAAGAACTTTCCTTTGGGTCTGACGAGGATCTGATGGAAACAATTGGGGAAATCGATGTACCGACTGCTCCTTCCAACAAGGAGCTGGGTGCATTGAAGAAGACACAGGTGAATGCTAGTACCAATAGCCTGAAACGACCAGGCAAGTCGTCGAAGCCGTCCACCCTCTCGCTCAGGTCGCACAAGAGCAAGGTCACCGAGGTTTCCCTCGCATCCTCGACACACCTTCTTCCTCCGTTGCCGCCAGTGCCTTCAGGTTCGACGCTAGACTTGCCGTCTGAGATGTTTGGAGACCGGGATGGAGAGACGGGAAGCATTGGCAGCCGAAAACAGTACAAGCGGGGCTCGTTAATGGGCACCTTCAAGTCGGTGAAAGGGCTCCGCAAGTGGAGGGACGACCACAGCAACAAGAGCTCACTCTTCTCGCACGAGTCGCATTCGCCGCAGACGAGCAACCTCTCTCTCTCCAAGATGGGATCCAACACTTGTGAGTACAATGCAACTCGATTGTTATTTCCGTCGAAACGAAGCACTCCGACGTGTTACCGTGGGCTTCGGCTTCGGCTTTCACCCTGAACACCCCCATTCAAGTGACAAACCCAGTGTGTGCGTGTGTGCCCAGCTGACATCCCAGCGTCGCGGCCTTCCTTGGCGTCGTCGTACGCTCAGACCCCGATCACGCCTGCATACAGCGCACCCCAACTTGCGCATCTGAATCTGTCCCATCTGTCCTTTGACCAGTCGCCAGCAAAGGGTTACTCAAACTCTGGGCCGCTGCCCGACCTCTACAGCAAGCAACAGGCTCGCTACGAGCCGTCACTCGGCAACAGCTCAATCACAACCGATAGCAGTGTACCCGTCGAGACACCTCCTGTATCTGCTCCCAAGGTCCGTGCGTCGTCGTCGTGGTACCGCTCGGAGCTCTCATCAGCGATCCTCCCAGAGTTCCCGGCGACAGTGTCGCAGCTGCAGCCGATCACTGTCCTCGCAGTCCCTGCGTCGTTCCGACAGATGACGCAGAACCACACCGGTCGCCAGATTCGTTGGGTTCCGTGCACGCTAGTTTTCACCTGCTTCAAAATGTCCATCGACGACAAGCCGCGAGGCGCTGGCGACGAGCATTCGGTCGCCCACATTCACGTGCTGTCCGCGCCCTCCTCCCCGCGCAGCCTCTCGAACGCCCACAGCGTCGGCAGCCTGCGACGACCGAGCAGGAATGGCGGTGCGCCATTCGTCCCCGATGTTGCTACCCGCCAGGAGATCGACCGGCGCTTACTGACGCGTTACTCGTCGGCGGAAATCACGCGTGACTACGCGCACTCGGAGGGATGCGATCTCGCGCTTCGCGTCGTGTTCGGTGACAGCGGGGAGAGCAAGGGGGCTGGCGAGTGGCAGCTTGAGATCAAGGACATGGCGCAGCTTAAGGAGTCGGTGAACCAGATCAAGAAGACTGCCATCATGATCAACGCCGAGGAATTGGGTTACGGCCACGCCATCCGGGACGCATTTGACACGCCGTCCGTCTCGGCGGACGAGCTCGCAAAGAAGCTCTCGGTCCATGCGCGTGCCGTTGCCGCGCGCCGCGAGCGCAAGATCTCTGAGGCTATCGAGCCCCCGTCCGAGTCGATGGGCAAGCTCCAGCTGCAGGCGTCGCCGAAGTCGTGTGCGTCACAGGAGATGGGCCGAAGGGACAGCTACGACGTCGCCCACGCATCGGCCATGTCGCGCTCCCGCTCAGCGGAGGAGGTGCGCTCGCCCCCTGCCGCTGCGCAGCCACCGCTGCCCGTTATCGAGGACTCGATGGACTACCCCGAGCCGCGAGAGGAGGTTAGCCGGCTGTCATTCGGCTCGACGAGCGCGTTCACCTTCACCGAGACGGCACTCGCTTTCCCTGCGCCGCCGAGCGACCTGCCGACCACTCTGTCCTTCCCTGCTCCGCCGAATGACCTGCCGGCGCGCCGTCCCTCGCGGCCGCTGCCCCCGCAGCCTGCCGTTAACGTCGTTGCGCCGTCGGGAGTTTCGCGCGAGTACGAGGAGGGCAGTGGCGCCGCGACACCGATGGGTCGTCCCCCGACGCCGCCGCGCACGCGCAGCGGGTCGATGAGCAGCTCGAAGCGCACGCTCACCGTGCACGACAGCGCGGTGTCTGTTGGCTCGAAGGACTCGGGCAGCAGCACCAGCCGTCTCCGCCGGCTCAGGGGCAAGCCGCAGGTCGTCGACATCATGGCCGAGTTCTCGGCCCTCGAGGCGGAGCACATGCCGCCGGAGGAGGAGGAGGAGCCGATCCGGGACGACCGCGCGAGGCGCATCCGCTTCGCTGGAGAGTAGAAAAGGGATGGAGTGAATGACGGGGAAATGTATCTTGACGTCGTGGTTCAGCAGTCTTCCAGCAGTGTTATAATTGTCCATACCCTTCTGCTTCGTCTTGCCCATGTATATGCACCCCATGTATGATTGTCCCCTTACTGGTGCATGAGAGCCAAGGAAGAGCATGCTCACTCAACCGGTCAACCACATGCGCAAGTAGTGAGAAGCCCGTTGAACTATCTCAGAGGACAGGGCACAAGCTGAGGACGGCCAGAACTCTCGGGATAAGCTGAAGGCAGCCAATCTCTCGGTGCCAGCGCTATTATGCATGCATGTGAAGTATTATATCAACAGTGTCGTAGCCGTCGTCCTCCGAGGCAGTTCGGATCCAGAGTCCACGTCGGACAGATCAGAGATCGTACTCGTCCGAGTCCGAGTCGTCGCGCTTGCGCTGGATCTGATTGTCAGCTACGTTTTGCCCATCAAAAAGCTGCCAGAACGCATTGCCATGGCCGGCAGAGAAGCGATACTTACGGTGATGCCTCCACCGAGCCTGCGGGTTCCGGCACGCTCAGGTGCAGAGGACTGGGGCTTGGGCTGCGAAGACGAGGAGACCTGCTGTCAGCTTCCACAACATAGGGGTTTACGTAGCTGCGCCAATAAATGCAGGGCGCGCATAGCATGGCTGTGGAAACTCACCTGCTCCAGGAGACCCTTCAGCGCCTCGTCGGAGACCTTGCCGCGGATCTGGCCACCGGATCCCATGCGAACGAGGATCTCCTCGACCTGCTGGGCGAGCTGAGGGCGGGTGAGCGATATCCGGGAAACTGGGGTTAGCTACACTCTGAGGGAAGTCTCAGATCGCATGTGAACAGCACTTCTCCGCAGACAACGGAAGGTGAAAGTCGTGGACGATCGGCACGCTTGGGCCAAGCACGGACGTCGAGCCACGACGAAGGTGCCAGTCCTTACCAGTTCATCTGAGTCAACAGGCTCAAAGCCCTTCCTGCATTCCCCAGCTGTTCACAGGCATAAGGGAATACTCACGCCTCTCCCTCGCCTCGGGCTCAAGCATAGCCTGGATCATCTGGCGCTTCATCTCCTCGCGCTGCTGCTGTTGTTGCTGCTGCTGAGCGCGCTCCTCCTCGCTCATGCCCTTCTGGGGCGCCTGGGCGGGTCGCATACCGGCCGGAAGTTGGAAAGACATGGTGGGCTGAGTTACTGAAGGTGTGTGAGTAAGGTCAGGCGACAGATATCTCGGTCAGCAGTGGTGACGTACAAGATCGAGCTCGAGACTTGGAGAGAGATGCCAAGGATGCCACGTGACCATATCGCCGAAAAGCCGCCATTGTTTGCCACCTAACGATCTCGAAGTGACTTCATACCCTCAGTCCTGATCGAACCTCGCTGCTACATACCTCTGGCTCTCGATCGACCGACACTTCGCCAGTTCGACAGTTCGACAGTTCGACAGTTCATTGGGACGAGCGACAAAAGGGCTGCTTGATTTACCATGGTCCGCGTCATCATCAAGGGAGGTGTGTGGCGTAACACGGAGGACGAGATCCTCAAGGCCGCCATCTCCAAGTACGGCAAGAACCAGTGGGCTCGAATCTCGTCGCTGCTCGTCCGTAAGACGCCTAAGCAATGCAAGGCGCGATGGTACGAGTGGCTCGACCCTTCCATCAAGAAGGTCGAGTGGAGTAAGACCGAGGACGAGAAGCTCCTACACCTCGCAAAGCTGATGCCGACACAATGGCGTACGATCGCCCCCATTGTCGGCCGCACTGCGACCCAGTGTCTGGAGCGATACCAGAAGCTCCTTGATGATGCCGAGAACGCGGAGAACGAGGAACTCGGACTCGGCGATGGCGAGAATGAGAACTCAAAGCCGGCCATCGGCGGCCTGCGCGTCGGTGAGATCGATACCGACCCGGAAACCCGCCCCGCCCGCCCCGACCCCGTCGACATGGACGATGACGAGAAGGAGATGCTGTCCGAGGCGCGTGCGCGTCTCGCGAACACGCAAGGCAAGAAGGCGAAGCGAAAAGCGCGTGAGAGGCAGCTCGAGGAGGCGCGCCGCGTCGCCTTTCTCCAGAAGAAGCGTGAGCTCAAGGCTGCCGGCATCAATCTCCGTCAGACGAAGAAAAAGAAGGGCGTCGACTACAACGAGGACATTCCCTTTGAGAAGCAGCCCATGGCCGGATTCTACGACACGGCCGAGGAGAAGGCCAAGACGTACGCGCCCCTGATCGGACACAGCCTCAAGTCTCTCGACGGCAAGCGACGACAGGAGCTCGAGGAGGCTGAGGCCAAGGAGGCCAAGCGCCGCAAGACGGGCGAGGACAAGGACAAGGCTAAGCCTGGATCCGCGACCGCGTTCGTTCAGCAGCGCGAGGCCCAGATCCGCAAGCTGAAGGAGCAGGAGAGGTCTATCCGCCGCAAGGCTCTCAACCTCCCTACGCCTCAGGTTGGCGAGGCTGAGCTCGAGGAGATTGTCAAGATTGGCCAGGCCGGTGAGGCTGCCAAGGAGCTCGTCGGCTCCACCGGCGGAGCTACCGACCAGCTGGTCGGCGAGTACGAGAACCTCAAGCAGGCTCGCATGACCCGTACTCCTCAGGTCGCTTCTGCTTCTGGACAGGACACCATCCTGGCCGAGGCCCGCAACCTGCGCAACATGTCCTCCGTCCAGACTCCGCTGCTCGGCGAGGAGAACACTCCCATGCACGAGGAGGCAGCGCCCTCGGCTGGCTACTCCGCCACCCCTCGCCACAGCGTTGCCTCGACCCCGAACCCTCTCGCTACCCCTGCTCGCGGAGCCATGGCCACCCCTCGCGCTCTCCCTGGCGCTACCCCGCTCAGGACCCCTCGTGACAGCCTCGCTCTCAACACTCCTGCTGGCGCCGGCTGGGGCGAGACGCCTGCCGACGACCGCCGACGCATGAAGGACGCCCGCCGTGCCCTCAAGGCTGGTTTCGCCTCGCTGCCCAGGCCCGAGAACAACTTCGAGCTTACCGACGAGGTTGAGGAGGAGGAGGAGGAGGATGAGAACGTTCCTCTCACTGAGGAGGACGCTGCCGAACGTGACGCCCGCCTCAAGGCTGCCCGTGAGGAGGAGGAGCGTTTGGAGCTTGCGCGCCGCTCGCAGGTCGTCAAGAAGGGTCTTCCTCGTCCTGCTAATGTCGACGAGCGCGCTCTGCTTCGCCAGCTGAGCAGCACCATCGACGACGTTGACGCCTCCCTGACCGCCGCCATCAACCTCATCAACGTCGAGATGGCGCAGCTCATGAAGCACGACTCGCTCGCCCACCCCGTTCCTGGCAGCTCATCGCTGCAGCCCAGCGAGTACGACATGCCCGAGGATGAGCACGTCGCATCTGCCAAGGGTCTGATCCATGCCGAGCTCGCCGGTACTTTCGGCCTTCCCGGTGCCAACGAGGAGCAGGTCCGCCTCGTCATCGGATCCCAGGCGGAGGAGTCGGCTGATGCATTTGCCGACTCGTGGTCCGAGATCGCCCCGAAGTTCGTCTACCTCCCCGGCATGGGATGGGTCGATCCCGCGGACCTGACGCCCGAGCAGCGTCGCCAGGCCTACTCTGCCATGATCGGCTCGTCGAAGGACCGCATGATTGCCTCTGCCACCAAGGCGACGAAGGCGGAGAAGAAGCTCTCGAAGCAGCTCGGCGGATACAACGCCATCAACGCCAAGACCCGGGCTTCTATCCAATCCACGATGGAGGAGATTCAGCAGTCGCAGCGCGATCTCGAGACGTTCGAGATGCTGCGGACCATGGAGATGGCCGCTATCCCGTCTCGTGTCGAGCAGAAGCGGATCGAAGTCGAGAAACTCGAGCGGAGAGAGCGCGATCTCCAGGCCAAGTATGGAGAGCTCATCGACGAGAGGCGGAGACTCGCCGAATCCATCGAAGGATTGGAGGAAGATAAGGTCGTCCTTGAAGCTCAGATCGCTCTCGAGGCGCAGGAGAATGGAGCCTAGTTATGTAGCTTGTATCCCATGCATAAAGTCATTATTAGTCCATTGCCATGCATGCGCGCTCCCTACGGACAGGCTGATTTACAAGACTGAAGTCGACCCATCAAAACAACCTCCACGTGACTTTGCCCCCGATTCACGTTCGGTTGGCTGCGCGCGTCATAGCGTCACGTCGGCTGGTACTAATCTCGTTGAACCACTCACTCGACGACGACAGACGCCGACAGCCGACCATGTCCAGCCGAGATGAAGAGCGGGCGATGACGCGCTCGCTGTTCTCGAAACGCGACGAGGACGGAACCCTCGAGGAGAACTTAGTGTCGTACATCAAGGTGTTCGAGGAAGATGGCGGCCACGGCAAGACGCGCTACCTCATGTTGGCCCGTACGTTCAACTAGCTGTCGTAACAAGTGACACAGCTGACATGCAGTCAACAAACACGGGCGACCACTCCTGCATAAGGGAAAGAAGAACAGCAACGGGACGTTCTCGAAGGGCAAGACCTGGCAGCTCGACGACATGAGGGTGCTGGAGCAGATAGGAGTGAGTCTTCCTCGGTCACCTGGGGGATGCGGACCACCTTGGCCCCGAGTTCATGTGATATCTAACTTCCAGCCGATCGAGTTTGCTCTGACGATGACGGTCCGAACCTACCGCTGGCGGACTGAACGACCAGACGCTCTCCAGCAGTTCCTCGGCAGCCTCGTCTCGTCGTTCAAGGACTACACCGGACATCAGCCGGAGCTGGTAAACTTCAGCGCTCCGTCCCAGTCGTTCCAGAGCGCTTCCTCCGCCCATGGACACTCTTCTGCTCCGGAGGGGCCTCCTCCTGCTCCCTCCTCTCGCCTTCGAGGGACTCCGGGGATGGCCAGCCAGTCTTCCCTCGCGTCCTCAGCAACGGCCGCGGGCCGACGACCCAGTGCCCAGACGCTGGACGACAGAGGCCGGAGACCAGACGACCATGGACGACGGCCGAGTGCTCAGACGCTGGATGACCACGGAAGGCGGCCGAGTGCGCAGGCGCTGGATGAACGGGGACGACGACCGAGCGCGCAGACTATCGACGACGCGCGAAGCATGGACAGCCATCACCAGCACCAGCCCAGTGGGGTTGGTATCGGCGAGGTGTTTGACCAGAGCGTGTTCAAGCAGGGAAGCGGGACTGCCACGGCGTACGATGCCATGGGATTGGGCCGGCCACCTCCTCAAAGACAGAACTCGAACGACACGCAGACATCGTCGGCCGTCGGGTATAGTGGTAACGGCATCAACCCCGGTGCAATGGCAGCCTTGGGAGCGTCTAGCGGACGCAGACCCTCGGCAGGCAGTGCTACCTCCCCCTTGGCTCTGACTAAAGAGGTCGTCGATGACCCATACGGCGGCATGGAGGAGGAGTCTCTCGCTACGCCGCAGAACGGTTCGTTCTCTCACGACGAACAGCCCGTGATCCCGCCGCCACCGGCTTCCGCACCAGTTGTGCCCCCACTGCCGACAGTTACAGAGTCACCTACGCAGCACGAGCGTACCCCTTCGACACGCTCCATGGCCAAGTCGCCGTCTGGATCTTCGCAGGCGACTTCCTCTGTGCCTGACGCGCTTGCGCCGCCGACACTGCGCGAGCGGAGGGCACCATCGCCGATGTATGATGATGAGCAGGAGCCGCCGGAACAGATCAACCGTCGCGTGTCTTTCCACCCTGCTCCTCCCAGCTTCACGACGGCGTACTCCCGTGACGTTCTCCTCACTTCGCGTAGTGGGCTGAGCGGTGCCGATGTCGTGATTGAGGGTGAAGACGATGAGTCTGGCGATGCGATCATGGCCAACGTGGAGGAGATGATTGAAGGCTTCGACTGGACAGCTTCAACGTCAGCCACGGCCGGCGAGTCAGGCCGCAAAGGCCCTGACGCTATCGAGCAGCGTCTCCTGGATGAGCTGGCTGCGCTGGAGTCTGCCAATATACATGCTTTCCTCGAGTCCGATGATCGAGTCGAGCAGGTCCTGCAGCACATTGACGACACACTGGCGGAGCTTGAAGACATCGACCTCCATCTAACTGGTTACCGGATGCAGCTCAACGCCGTCCAGGACGACATCGATTACATCGAGGGTCAGAACCGCGGTCTGCAGGTGCAGATCTCGAACCAGCACGCTCTCCTGAAGGAAGTCCAGCAGCTCTTGGCCATCACCGATGTTCCGAAGGAAGACCTGCAGGCTCTGTCTCAGGCGAGCCCTTCGACTCAGAGAGGAGTGCAAGAGCTTGAGCAAGCCGCGACAGCGCTGTACAAGGCTCTCCAGGCCGCTCGCGACAACGAGGCAACGGGTGCCCACATCCAAGAGTACGAGAAGATCTCTGTTCAGTTCGCCACCCGTGTACTCGAGTATCTCGACATCACGTTCAAGCACAAGTCGAGCGAGACCCTGGCGAAGTACAAGAAGACCTCGACGCTTAAGCTCGAGCCTCACAATGAGCTCTGCGAGAATCTCATGCTGTACGAGGGCCTCGTGCTGTGGGTCAAGGACATGGACGACGAGAGATACAAGAAGCTTTGCTTGGTGAGTTTTGGACAACGGGATACGGCTGACGGAAGAATTACATTACCTCCATGAGCAAGCTGCACGAGGACGAGATGAAGAAGCTCCTCGTCATGCTCGTCCAGAACTTAAGCAAGTCTATCGAGGGCGTTGTGGATGTTTGTAAGTCCCAGCTTCAACTCCCTCTGCGCAAGCTGACTCCTAGCTTTCGCCAAAGCCTCGCAGGGAGCCCAGCAGCCCGCCGGTATTGGTGGCGCGCTCAGAGAAGGTGTTGCGCGCTCCAAGACTCTAAGACAGAAGGCTCCCGGTGCCGACCACGCTGCTTTACGGGATCACAAAGCCGATGGCTCGACCCGCAAGGTGGCGGAAATGTACAGCCGGGGCATGGGCGAGATCGTCAGCCAGATCGTCACGGAGGACAGCTTCATCAATGCCTTCCTCCACCTCGCAGACAACGAGACGACCTTCGCGGACTACATGGACCTCGATGCCTACTTCCGTCGCCAGGCTGGTCGTCACAGCGCCGCCAAGCTAGGCAAGAACCCTGCTCTCGCGCAGATTGCTCGAACAGTCATGGACCTGATGTTTGGTTTCGTCGACGGCGAGTGGAAGAACTGGATCGAGGCTGCGATCGGTCTAAGCGGCGGAACATTAGGCTCGCAGAAGAATACCGTAGCCATCGTCGGTGTCATCGCCGAGACCGAGACGTTGCTACAGAGTGCTGAGCAGGAGGGTGGCAACCTCTTCCTCGTCCAGTTGTTCGAGAAGCAGCTCGGACGTCAGCGGCAGATCTTCGACAGCTTCATCAAGGAGCAGATTCGGACGATTGACGGGGCAAAGAACACGATCAAGAAGCGAAGAGGAGTGTTCTACTTCGTCAGACACTTCCCCGTCTTCGTGGAGCGCATTGAAAGCCAGCTCGGAACTGCTGAGGGACTTGATATCCGTAAACGAGTGAACGACGCGTACGAGCAAGTTGTCGCCAGTGTCCTCGGCAGTCTGCAATACGTCTCTAAGCTCGTTGGAGCGGAGATCTCGTCCGGCGAGGGCAAGGACCAGCTCTATTTCCACGTCGTGATGATCGGTGAGTTAGGAGAAAACTACAGTAGCTGACAGGCAGAAAACCTCAACGTCTTCGTTGATGAGACACAGAAGCTGAAGATCCCGGCACTGGCTGTGTTCGTCCAGCGTGCCCGTGGCCTGTACGACGAGAACATGAAGGCGTACATCAAGATGATGTTACGCCGCGGCTTCGCCCGGCTCATGGACTTCTTCGACGGTGTTGAGCGACTGTCCCGCACTACACCTGCGAACGAGATCTCCGTTCACTCAAACTACAACCGTTCCGCTTTGAAGAAGGTGATCAAGGAGCAGACCGCCAAGGACATGCGTAAGGCGGTCGAGGCGATGGCTCGCCGAGTCGACAAGCACTTCAGCGACGACGACTCCACACCAGGTGTGCCCGGCGCGAACCACCACCACAACCACCAGAACGACAAGGCCACCCAGGACCTCATCAACTATGTCTGGCGGGAGATTACGTCGACCCTCGCCGGCGAGATCAACAGGGCGAATGAGTACCTCAGCAAGAGCTACAGTGATAGTGGCCTCAGCTTTGACTTCAACGGTAGAGACGTTGAGCAGGCTTGCCAGCGAGCGAAGCGCATGTAGACCTAGAACTTGTATGATATACACACCCATAAGAACTGCCATGATCTTAAAGAGTCATACCTGCTCGTTACAGCACAGTGACTGAGCTGCGAATCGCGAAACTACCCACTAAGAACCTCCACCGCAACCATGCGTACCACCTCCGTTAGCCGCCACCACCACCACCACCAAAACACCATCTCATTCGTCCTGTCTGCTCTCAGCATCATCAAACCGCCCTCCCTCGATGAGGGGGAAGCAAAAGAGTACATCCAGGGGGAATCGAACCCCCACCGCATCCAATCGCTCGTGGCAAGGATGCATGATACCATTTCACCATAGATGTGAGGACGCACTTCGTCGAGAGAATCGGCAGCGCAGTGCCTCGGCTGACCGCCCGTCTCTCGAAAGTAATTGCCTGTCATCTCTTACATCTTCGAAGCTGACTCAACCAACGTGGAGAAAGTGCGGCCCAGGTTGTATCCCTGGCCTTGATCCTCATTCGTGGGTTTCAGGAGTTGTCTCGTAAAGTCGGTCGACAGGTGTTGTGAGCTAATCACAGCGGTCGTGTGAGGAGCCAAACCCGGGAATCTCGATCTCTTGCGGAAACTGCGTTCGCCTATTTCTCGTTATCCCGCACCACCATGACCCATGCCGAACGATTGGTGTGAGACACACGGAAGTCCGCAAGCCCGGACTCGTCTGAGGGGCCACAGGGTAGACTGACGGCAGGGCCGTAAGGGACGGCGAGGGACGGACGAGGCAGGGGCCACGAGGGGCCATAAGACGGAGCTTCCGATGCCGAAGCCCAAAAGCCCAGCTTTCAGCGGCCCCCAGACCACGCCGCCGCGGGCAAGCATTAATCGACTCGCGCGCACCGTGCACGTTTATGGGATTTTTGATATGCCCTTCTCCCTGCTTGCTCCGTCCCTGCTGGTCCTGCAACAGTGGGACCACGCGTCGCTAAAATACTGACACCGAGCCTGCCCTCGCCGCCTGACGGGCGACCAGTGATGTCAATGTTGCCTCCGAAAGGTCCAGATTTGCCGTGCCGGCACGGAGCTGGTTCTATTTCTGTGTTTGTATTTCGTGAGCGCAGGAACTGGTCTGGCCAAGGTCGGCGTGCAGCCGGAAAGGTGTGAGACGGTGAAGATAGCCGATCACCGAACAGAAGAAACCGAAGAGTGCAATGCCCGCCTCGATACCAACATGGACCCACTGACGCACCCCCGTCCAGAATCGCCCATGACTGTTATCGTACGTACGCCAGTCCGAGACATCACGCGACTCTCTAATGCTCGGGAGCTCGCACTCGCCCAATGCCTGAGAGCTCCGGGCCAGCTCCGGGTTAGAATCTGGCGCGGCTAAACAGTGCTTGACGGCTCAGTCGGGTTTGAGAAGCCAATGCCCGAAATACCGAAGTGTCTCAACGACGAGCAAGGACAGGAGTACGAATGAACTCTAGGGACGACAAGGATCCTACGTCGGCACCGACAATAATGTCATGTGTGCAAATCCCGTCGGTCAACGGACTTAACGATCGGACTTGTGCACGGGGACCGACAGGCGTTGCGGAGGACCACAGGCTTCTTAATACTCGAGCACCCACGGCTATGCGGTCGCAGAAGCAAGACAGTTACTTGCCTGCTCGCACGGCGGCAAGCACTCGCTGTCTGGCGACCTGAACGTGCATGCAACAGCAGTGTTGATTCGAACCTATTCGCGGCGCGCTTACTTGCGCCAACTCTCTCATATGGTCGTTACGAGGTAGACCTGCAGGGCACGCCGTGTTCGTGAGGAACGCATCGATCACAGTCCGCGTTCTGCGTATAACCGGTACCCTGCACGGCTACAGGCGCCGGTGACAGACTTCCCGCCCTCTTGGTCCGCCAGACGGGCGACAGAATGCCTCTCACATCCCACAGCACCACATCACCCTCGCATGCTCCAGTGTCCTCCTCGCTCCGGAAAGTCGCTGCATGCAGTCCGCAGTCTGTAATGGATTCCGGGACATCATCAGGTCGATGCAGGGTGCAAGTCCGGGATCCGGAAAAACCCCGACAGGAGTGCCGCGTATCGAGTCATTGCTTCCTGAACGTCCTGCGGCGGAGCAACTCTGCGGATCAGCGGCGCCACACGCTCGTCTCGGCGTCCACGGACATTAATTTGCGATGCGAACCTTGTTCGTTGGCCGTAAACAACGGCGCATGCGTGTCAAGCAGGGTAGCTGAATGCAGGGAGGGCGCACAGATGCCCTTTCGAAGTTACCAGGGACGTTCTCCGTACGTAAGGGCTGAGGAGGAGAACGCCGAGCGCCGCACTAAGTCGTGCCTCGGCGCACCGATCCCACCTCGATAATACGGCTTACCCTGTGCGAATGGTTGCTGATCCTCGATATCCGCTCCCTGTTATCCATCGTCCGACAACATCGCATAATGGCTGTGGTCAGCAAGCCCGCCGCTGTGACTGGTTCGTGCACAGGTCACTCGACCAGGGGTCGCTCCAGAGCGATGTGTGGGCGGGTCGCTGTCATTTGTGCCCGCAGATCCCTCAGACCACTTCTGAAATGTGAGAAGGAGTAAGGTCTGCCGATAGCTGAATACATAATGGCCTCGTACCGAGAGCTAAGCGGTGTTGCTGACGGGCTTCAGCCGAGGGCGAGTGTCACCGATGAAGCCCTGTTGTCAGTCGTCGGCCTTGGCGTCTGTCTGTCGCTTGTTGGCCCGCAAATCCAGCGCGACATTTAGAGGGGGCAGAGTCAGTGTTACGAACCGAGGAGACAACCGTCGGCTTGTCGGTCGTAAGCAGGATAAACCTGAAGGGCTGCGAGGATTTAGGCAATCCCAGGTCTACGGAGTCCGGCGGCTCACCCGTGCAGTTGGGACTGCTAACCCCCCCCCCCCCCCCCGTCGTCTCGAAAACAGCCGTGTTGGTCGTGTTGGCTGTGCGAGGGGCATCGCGGCTCATCCCGCGCATCACATCGGAAGTTAGCACTACGGTCAGTCTAGTCCTGCGAGATCTTTCCTTTTGCCGGCGTAACTAGTGCGCGGATCGGCTGCTAGTGAGCGACTGGTACCACATGAGGTCTCATCCCGTGATCTCTCCCAGTACTCGGCAGGGCGCTAGGGACCACGCTTAAACACCCCGGGAGGTCTGAGAGTTGGGGGAGCTACACTTCCGTCCCAGCGAAAGTCGATCATCACCGTAGAGGGCCGTCTTTGGTGATTAACTGCTCGAGCATTAGGTGCCTTTGGGGGTTGAGACTATGCAGGCAGAGCAGTGAGACCAGTACCAGATGTTTACCCAAGACTCTCCATGCCTGAGAGTACTAGTTGAAGATAAACTGAACCGGTGAAAATGATTGACCACGCGTAAACAGCTCCTACGGTGGCAAATCTTGATCGGGTTGGGCTGAGACCAACGTGTATGTGGGATCTCGGTGGCGGGGCGGAATGATCACTAGGTTCGGTATCGACAGTGTATGTCGACCTTCTAATTGATGCAGCGGAGGTTGAAAGTCGGCGGAGACCGGACAGATGACCGAGGACAGTGGGTCGGTGCCATGTGGCAGCGACATCGGAGATCCGGACAGTTCGGATGCTGCGGCCGGAGTTGGCGTCGCGCATCGCCGTCGGTCTCGGGACTAATGATGACGCTTGTGATCATGTTCTCCTGGTCCTTTGGCCAACCTTGGCCTTCCGCCTCTTACGGTATGCTTACTACACTGCGAAGGGCACAACATGACGTTACTGCGGTCGCAGGCTTGTCCAGCATCTTGGCGGTGGTCATCAGGCATTGAAAGTTTCATCGCCTGCCTCCCCATTAATGCACTTACCCACTTGTTTCTTCTGCGCCTACCCGCTACGAAAGTCCGAGCTGTGAGCAGTCCATGATACACCATCGACGTTACCCGCTACTAGTAACTCGGTACCGCGGAGAGTGGGTTGGAAATGACTTCGCATCGTCATTCAGCTGCCCGCCGAGTCCTCGAGATGCGTAACGCTCCCGCTGCAGCTTTGATACGACAAGAGGGCATGGTAGTGCACGCAAGCTCGCTGGTAAGAAGTGAGCGCATGTGGTGTTGCACCCCGTTTCAAGGTGGTACCATTGGGCAGGTGTTTGAGGTCATTGGTTCTAACGCTCACCCGTCGTTTTGGTTCACGGAGTGGCAATCGCATTCGGTCCAACAACGGGTTTCCTGTATGTCTCTGTACGAGGGTGCACGGACAATTGTCTTGATGCGTACGTCCTATACCTTTTCCTTGATGATGTTACGTGTTCTGAAGATCGGAAGATCGATTGAAAGACCCGCAAGTTTCTCTGGCCGGTCGGGAAGGCGAAGCAGGGCTGCGGATGGTTTCGAAGCTGGACCCCTGCGTTGAGTGAAGGGCTAGGAGACCCAGGAGATTTGCCGATATCGTGAAGGCGTCGTCGTCGCGAGACGTGGGGTAGGGGTCTTGGTCTTGGACCATGGGTGTCGGGGGAGGGAGGCACAGGGGTCCTGAAATGCAACAAGAATTGAATTGCCGGCAACCCTAGCAAAATTCAGTTCACGCAGAGATGCAAGCAGGCGGCCAGAGTCAGCTGATACAGCTGACCGATCGCACTTTCATGGCCGGCTGAGCATGCTGACCCGTGCTGGGTGACAGCATTTCTTCACAAGACAGTCACTTGGTAGCGCCTGCAGAGATTCTGCCTGATCGTCCTTGCCGCGTATCAGAAGCAGCCTGAACTACACTCAGGAAATGTCACCAAACCTTTCGAGGGCTCATGGCCTAGGAGATTAGGTGCGGGAGTCGTTCATCAGCTCCGTCCGCTCCAACCGACGACCACCTGCTGAATGTCACAGGTTGCCCGTCTCAGAAGCTCGCGGCCATGATGTGCCGGACCGAAGCGCGATCGAGTAAATCGCTTCGGGATGGAACCAATGGGGTATTCAGCCCGCTTCTCGAGCGCGGAAGCGATATCAAGCATGAGTAGAAACGTCCAGGTGTCATGCAACACCAAGGTAGTGGGGGAGTCGGTCGCAATTCCAAGTCTGGATGCCGCAGTTTGAATGGGGTATCGGGGACCCGACCTCATGTGCAAGGACGAAAACGGCCGTTCATGTAAAGGTCGGACCGCGGATCCGTTCAGGTAAAACCCGTCTGAACTGAATTAGCACTCACGCGGAACTCTAATTAGTAGAGTGAGGCGGGTCTGAGCGCCTGCCTATCGTACGGGGTCATATGACGGCGAGGTGCGGAAGCTCCTCCGCTCTTGTTGTGGTAGAGGATTAAGTCACCCGTCTTTCGGTTCATGATCAAGCTCTACGCCTGACGACGGCCTGGTGCCACCCCGACCGTTTGATTCCTAGGCATTTCACGTCAGCGGGTTTATTGCAGTCAATCGTGGGATCGTTCGAGATTATTGGAAAGCGGAAATCCCTTCGAGACATTTATTTCCATTTCCAACTGGATATCGATGCATAGCTGGAGAGATAGGTGTCAAGAAATACACTTTAAGGGACTATTCGCGTTTTGACGGTATGGGTGGAGACTTTTGAGACATTCCGTAAGGTTGTCTGTCACCTTAATCCTCCGCTGTCGGAAGCTCATAAGCAACCGTTTGGGAACGCAGGTCAGGACTGAGACTCAAGCATTACGTCGTTCGAATTCCCCTCACCCTGCGGGGAACCCACCCCTGGCAACCTTGGGCTTGGCTTTAATGATGAAATGCCATGTGCATGGTCTCCAACAGGTGCCCGTGATGATGTGAGCGCATCATCGTTTCGTCTTTAAACAGAGTGAAGTTGGTCACGGGGCGACGTCAGTGGCGCATGACTTCTTCAAACGTGGTACGTCCCCATGCTGACCGCTGAAACGGTTTCACCGTTCTGCGTCCCTTGAGAGTCATGGAAAAGCAAGCTGTGGACGATACAGCCGCCGAGCGAATGCATTCCCTAGCAGTGGCGGAGACCGGTCGGCCAGCCGAGCGGGTGCCTGCGCTGTTCACCTGAACAGCCCGAGGGGTGACGAGCTTCCCGTTGCATTCGCTGATGAGCGATCGGCGGAGCCTTCATAGGTGGGGAAGGCAGGAGGACGGCCGTAACAGTGATAGCTGCAATCAAAGGAGGCCCTAACAAACTTGCTTCACCAAACTTGCTTCACCCTCGGAATCGTGCTATCTACCGGCTTCGCAAATCGTGCTGCCAAGCACGAAACAGTGACGTAGCGCGATACGCATATGAAGGTACGAAAACTTTGTGATGGAAGGCACCTGATGCCGAGGATCTGCCTACCTGATAACTATGAACACCAACTGCTGGGACCTATGCCTCTCGTAGCCCCATCACTATTCATCTTTCTGTCACATTCGCTGCAGCCATCGCCGCTTTCCATGCGAACATCTCGGCGTCTGTATCTCGTCAGCGTAGTGACAGCAGCAACAAAGGGTTGTTTGAAGGAGAATAGGGTCTCGCAGGCCCTGGCCCTGGATATTGCCGGCGGCAATGGGCCTCATCCCCGCAGGGACATCCATTGACAAGCATTTGCAGTATTGATTGACCGCTGCCTGTCACTGAGCGGCACCGTAACAGTCAAGACTGAGAATCATGTCCCGAGTACATTACGCGGTGCCAGAGTTTGGACTGTGAACTAACTGCATCTCGCATTTGGCGGTATCACGATATCCTCAGTTGCCTATTGTCGGAGGGCATTCGCTAGAAGACGAGATGACGTTGGCCAGCCGCCACCACGGCTAATCACGCTACGCTGTGATGGCCCAGTGCCGCGGTTGGGTTTATCCTTCCTCTCGCTGCGCGTGTTGAATGCGTACCTTACGGCTACGTTGCCCGTAGGCTAACCACCACCAACCAGCAATCGCGATATGTCGACCCCGCTTGATCACCCACTCCCTCCCGGCGGTTTAGCGGCCAACGGCCCGTCTGCTGGGAATGGCTTGCATGCCAGCTTAGCCTGCCCGCAAACCCGTGGGGTTCGTGGCTAATGTCACTCCAGCGACCAACTGACGGAACACAGTCTGTTGGCACATCAGCTCAGACATACAAGGAACAAGAGGAGGGAGGTTCCGTGTCTCGCCCAGTCTCCAACAATCTCACATTGTTGTGGTTAGTACCGTGCGTACATCACTTGCCGTGCCTGTCCGCCGCGAATGCTTTCCGCACTATCTTCGCACCCAGCGCGCACTTGAGGGCACTAGGATGATCACCATAAGTATAGCCTTTGCTGGTGCCAGTGCCGAATAAGGCTCACGTCGGCTGCTTGAGGCTTGAGGGCTAGGATCGGAACTAACGCTATCAGCGCGAGGCAATTTCCGCTCTGGGATGCACTTTCTCACAGGATATCCAGGATCAAGGATCTAGCGGATCGAATGTAGGAAACGCAGAACAGCCAGGACGATTTCGCGTAATTGGCTCAGTCGGCCCTGGATTCCTGCGTGTGTGCAGCGCATATTTCTATACACTAAGAGCATGCATCACTCGTCGCTCCTGACGCGACTCAGGCCCGGTGCTGTCGAATCACTGATATCGCTGGCTTCTCCCGATCGGTCGGAGCGGTCGGATTGGGGGTTCCAGATGATCCACTTATGCGACGCCTGGTCCTGCACACATCTACTGATAGCTGGAGAGTAAGTAGCTGAGCGCCCCTTCCACCGCCCGAACAACTGGTGGAAGGTGCCTGTTCATCGGTCGCCCGGACCAGTCAACTATCGCCTGAGGGAAGACTGAAGTTTTGCGTTAACAAGCAATTAGACTGTTACGACCTACCGCAGCCTGCAATACCTATCCATCTGCCCTTGGCGCTCTAGAGCACTGCCCATTAGGCATGAGCAGCCGTTGCCAGAGCTCGTGGCTCATTCGCAGCCGAATCGGCACCTGGCCCAGGACAGGTAGCCTCGTTCTCTGTTCCTCCTGTAGACCATTCGGTAACCGCTGTGCAGTGTGCCCGATGTCACTACTGAAGTAGCCTGTCACCGTCCCCCGCAAGATACATTTAGTGTCCCTGGCACCTGATTGTGAGCAACCAGCCTAACAGGGCCCCGTCCCGCTTCCTGCGCACGGCCATTCTCCCATTACCAACTGTGTGCGATCGTATATTCCAATTTCCCAATGCGCTTCGTGTGTAAGAGCACAATGACGCCGCGGCGCTCAGGCATGGTTGCCAACCACTACTGGTCGCACTCCGCGCAATGGGATGGAAGCTGAGGGTGTGTCGGGTCGTTGGTCCACATCCGGTCCCCGTCACTCACCCGAAGCATTTGACCTTGGGCCCGATCCGACAGGCTGATCCAGATACGCAGCAACCTTTACCTCGTCATTCATTCCCTGTTCCACATGTTGAAGGGAGGACGACTATCTGGCTCCACGGGCAGCGGGCTTCCGAGAGGGTTCGCAAGCCCCCCTTCTGAGCCATTTCGACCCCCCCCCCCCCCCCCCCCCCCTTTCAGCCCTATTTACGTTGGAATATCAGGGGCCACAATCGGCCTGTCTTGGTTCAATTGGCTCCAAATCTTGTGCTACCAGGTACCCCCCACTCAGGATAGTGTCCCAGGGGTCAGCACATTCTCCCTGTGTTCCCTGTTCTCCCTGTTCCCTTCCTGCACTCCCTATCTGTTGCTCCCTCCGTCCAGGCCCGCGCTCTCCGTCCCCCCGCGTGCCCTCTGTTGGTCCCCCTGTTCACGCTCTCGATCCCTTCTGGCCGGCCACTTAGCTCGCGGCAATGTGCGACCAGACCCACCACTTGATATCAGTGCAGCGGCGAAGGGTGTCGGCAGCGAGCATCCAATGCGTCACTGTCACCGTGGATCTTCGTTCCAAAGCTTAACACGAGCATGATCAGAGGATGACAAATCCGGCGCGAAGTCAAGAATGGAAAGAGGTACAATGACTGTACCGAGTTGCCGACGATCAGCACTGAACAGCCGATGATCTTGTTTTGATCTTCTGAATTTGTACTCTTCCTCTTAGCTGATAGCTCTTCTCCACCATTGATAGCACAACCCCTCGAACCGTTTCTGAATACGACCGAACAGCGACGTCAACGTCGGTTTTTCCGACAGGCCCCGCGAACATACAATTCACGCACAGTTCAACCTCGGCTTCTTTCCCCCCTCTCTCGCTTCCCGGGCAGAGTTGTTCAACTGTCCCTTTGTTCCTACCCAACACGACCGTCAATACCTCAGACCTAATCGGTTTTCGCCGGAGAATTAGCTTCCACCTGGTACGTCGACATTTCCTAACTAGACTTCCTTGCAAACGCTCTGTCCACTTAATTCCCCAATTTCGCCGTGACGATCAGCCGCTGGAGTGCGCCGGCACCTCTGTCTTGTACGAGAGGTTCGACGTGCGGAGCACTGTCGTTCTGGATAAACTGTTCGACCTCGTGAAAGCGGGGTTCGTGCACTGTCGACCTCCTCGACGCCTGAGACGTCCGAAACAATTGGTGACCCTGGGCGGCGTTCTTGGGAAGAGCAATAGCCTCTCTTTCTGCTACAAGACTCGCCCGTCGTGTCGCCGCAGTACAGCGCCCCCTCTAGCTGGTCTCGTAACTATTGGGGCAAGGTCGGAGAGCTGAAGTGGTTAATGACAGCCCGCACGGAGGCAAATAGGTCTTCAATGCTTGCTCCCTTTCTACTATTCCGCGCCATACTACTGCCTGTCTACCTGAACAAGCTGCAAACACGCTAGACAGTGAAAAAGGAGAGGTGAGTCTGAAAGGCAAGGTCGCTGTGCCGTGCGATCGGGTTGATAGGGTTGGAGGTCGAATGAGGGGCCACACGTCAGCCAAGTGGCGGCAGCCCTGGCATTCCATTCTCGTCTGCGGAGACGCTGCGCCCCTTAGACTACAGCCTGCGCTGCTCCCCTTTGCTTCTGGACCTCGCGGTCACCATTCACCAGCCCTTGTTTTGCTGAACCTTCGCTTTTCTTCCTCTCTTCCATCTCATCTTGGTTTCTTCTGTCCTCCAAGCTGACTTCAGTCTTCCCGCCTTCTCGACATACCCCCTCTAATTCGATTCTCGGTTGCCCTCCCTTACCTGCACCCGCACTCACACGCCAGTGCTCGTTCGACAACGCGACTGCGACAGGCCGGCCCTGCGCGCCATTACGACTTTCAACTGCTGTTCCTCGATTCGATACTGCCACGCTGATACCGACACAGATCTCCTTGATTCAGCGTCTAGCATTTGCTCCCAGACACCATCCGGAGGTTCCGTTCGAATTCACTCAATCGCAGCGACGCGCCGAAAACGAACCCAACATTGCTCCGGAAAAGCCACCACAGCCACCGCTCGGACGATCAATCACCCTGTGGTGTCTCACCTTCCCTACAACTCCTCCCGGAATCTTCCTTTCGCTTCTCCATTAGGAGACAGACTCTCTCGCAGATCTAACTAGATCCGCGCGGCGCAGGTGCGCACGTCGCCTTCGTGCCGCGCCATGTCCACATCACAGAGAGCAGATGACAGGTTTATGGAGCATCGACCACCCTCATCGGCTCAACCGCATGACCCCCGCCAGGAAGGCGTCTGGACTCCAATCAAGAGAATTCAGTCCGGCATCTTTGCTGGCCGCTATATGAGGTGAGTAACGTAGGTTATCATGGATCTAACGCGTCTAGTTTTTGGCTACAGGTCGCTCAGCAACCAGTGCATGGAAGGCGGAAGACAGAAAAGGACCGACGCCCCCTAGCTCCTAGTCCGATAGTGCGGCTATGGATGCTGGACTACGGTTTGGGAGGTACGGGCAACGGCAGGCTCATTGACCCGACGTGAGTGAACGCCCCCTACTTGGCCCTGACATGACAGTGATATCGAAGTTGGCAACCTGGTGTGCGCGGCCGAGCTCTGCGATCCCAGAGGAGACCCTCCGCGGGTAGCGCCTCGCGCGATGGCCAAAGCAGCCAGTGATCCCAGCAGCTCTCCGGCCACGCGGCCGACTGAACCCACGGTTATGTCGCCAACATCCTCTTCGACTATGTACGAGGGTGAAGATGAGCCGGATGTGGCACGCGCAGGCTGCCAGCGGGCAGCATCCCCCGTTGGCCAACCGCGCGCTTCTACTTCGAGGCATCCTGAAACCCCTGGGCAAGGCACATCGGCCCGCAATCGAGATGATGCGCCAAAGACTCCCCCACAACCCCAAACGTCCCGATCGTCCTCGAAAGGGTCTGATCGGAGTCGCTCAGCGAGAGGGGGGTCTCGCGGTCGTTCGGCTCGCGGCGACGACAAGCGCGTCATTGTGGGTCGCAATCTCTACGGCAGCCTGCATGTGGCAGGTATCAGGGTGGCGGCAATGGACGGAGAGGCTGGTCTTTGGTTCCTCTTCACGGTGAGTTGACGGGGCGAAGCAACGGGATGGTGGCTGACAGTGCAGGACCTCTCCATTCGACATGAGGGAAGGTGAGGAGGCTCTTGTCTATTGTCCATCGAACTAACTAAGCAGTTATTCTCTCAAGTTCCGGTGCTACGATATGAGCGCGATCGACCCCGAACTGGGACCGATTCCTCATCTAGTGGATACTCAATCTGATGACTTTAGAGTGTACTCTCCCCGCAAGTGAGTCCATGCCCATGGCGGGAACTGACGCTCAGTTTTCCTGGTCTTCCAAAACCCACCGAGCTTGCAGAGCACTTCGCACTGCAGGGATACAAGCTCAACACTCGAAAAGTAGGCTGTTACACGGCTGCGAATCCGAGGCTAACGTTTAGAACGAGCGCCAGCAAGCTTCTCCAAATCCGTCCCCACCCCCTTGAGCTCTCAAGCAGCTGGCTGATCAACTCTAGCCTGGTTTGTGATGGACACTGGCTTTCGATCTAAAGCGAAGCTTACGGTGAACGCACCTCTCGCTCTCTCACGACCGCGAAGCTCGCATTCAGGCTTCTCATGCACACACGACCGCCAATGTTGACGCTCTACGACATTGATTCATACGGCATTCATTACCCAAGCAACCCCTTAGGACCCCTGATCCTCAACGGATCAACGTTGATCATGATTTACTCTCATTGTTGTAGGACCAGCATTGTGGCTTGTTGCTTCACTTTCACGATGGATACTGCGACGTACGAACTACGATCTCCTTCCTGCTCTAACAGCTTCACCCGAAAGCTCGGCGATCTGAATTCTCATCGAACTCATGTTTCCACCCAGTATCACGACCGGGACTGACAGCACGCGGTGCTCAGCGGCGCGTGTGGGGGCTACGTGCTACGAATGTGGCGCTCCGGCTCCTAGCTTCCACCCGCCGTGACCGCGAGCGGTTCAAAGTCTAAACTCTCGCCTGACATCAGAAGTACGTGCATCCGTACATAGACGTACTCTCTCAGGTGGGGAGCTTCAGGGTGTTAGGTAAAGAGTCTCATGCACTTGGTTAATTATATCAAGCAAAATTCACTCGAAACGCGGTCGGCAGTGCACGCAGTGTCTTCTGTCCCTACCAGCCTTGAAATTACGACGTCGGTGACAAGTACGACGCTATTGATACGCGTGCTGAACGGTGCGAACGAGGAACGAATAAGGGTTCTGGGAGTCCGGCCAACACTGGCACCCAGTGTCTGGTGATTCGAAGGCCTCATGCGGCCCCGATGACACCTTGCGGTGATTACAAATGTGACAGCCTGGCGTCATTTTCCAGCGACATGGAAGTCATCCGCCTGCTCGCATGAAGCTCACTCTGCGGTGTGCATCCCTGTCTCTCTGCGGAATGACATACGGTGTCGAATCAGTAAGCTTGAAAGCAACGCTCAAGAGCTCCAGGCGAGCGCACGCTGATTCTCAGAGCTCCTAGCCTCGTAATCTCCACCCGAACTTTGGCCCGCTTCAATCGTCGAGCAACGTGATTTGACGCCGAATTCACCGGATATCTCCACCCGGGATTGTCAACCAACCAACTCGTGACATTTTTCACACCCCGGGCGGTTTGCCAGAGGGTCGTCTACGTCGGCTATCGCTAACCAACGCCTTCGGGACGTTGGCCGATGAGTGAGAACAGCTTTGCTGTCACACCCTCGAGCCTCACTGTCTCGCATGGTGGCTGATTTGACACGCCCGACAGACGCTCGAGCGCCTACCCGACCGCAGTCTGCATTAAGTTGCATGACCTTCAGACCATACCGTAACAGCACGACAAGCGCAGCCAAAGTTGGGTCTCGGAATTGATATCGAAACGAACGGACAAGGGTCAAGGCCCGTAGTCCAGATGTCCCTCCGCTCAGGATTGGTCCGGTCTCACCTCTTCTGATATGCAACACCCCCATCGACTCGAAGGTCCAATGACACCACCTAGCTTATGCATGCGCTCGACGAGCAGTCCAGATGGCCGTTGTTCCTCTCGGCGAATGCTTCGGCACGAGTGCCAGGAGGCTCGGAAGGCACCTCTTCCCCCCTACACGGCCGCGGATCCTGCCGCACCTGTCCGGGCCCCAGACGTGGCGTCGATTTTCCGCACGACCAAGGATAACGAGAACCAGTGAATCGGACGAACGTCGCCATACCCTGCACAAATGGGATGTTTACGCGGCCGTCATGGTTTCCTTCGTTATGGTATGCATCACAAGGGATGGCAAGGGCTCGTGAGCGGCGGGAAACAACGAAGTGGTAGAGGAGCGACAGAGCTCTGGGTAGTCACACCGTAGGCGTGAGGGCTATTATGACCAATTATCAGGAAATTAGTTTCACGGTAAGACATTGACTGAAGCTTACACTTGGCCGTGTCGGCCTCTTCAGGCATCATCACATTCGCGCAACCCGACGCACAAGTCTTCATCGATGACGACCGCCCGCCTTTCCCATGGTCTGACTGTCGGCAGAACTCACCTCCAATTCGAACTCCCCACGCGCCCTTGCAACTAAAGTCAACAATGCGTCCTGAGCAGCGTCCTGGTGTCGGAATCCATCCGCATGGGCGCCCCAGGGCTCCTCCAAACGTGATGAGAGCCGTCTGACCGTATTACGACAAATAGCTTACGGCAAACACGCACCGCTGGGGGCCGATTAGAACCCGGTACCTCTCGTTGCCCAGCGGCTGTGCCTTGCGACCGCGCTCTGTGGCGAGCCGAGCGAGATGTGCGTTAACATACGACGGGTGGACGGCCGCCTGATCAGCACACTCTCGGCATAGGACGCGGTCAAGGTCCGCCTCCCGAATCTCGGGTCCGCAGTAGGTCTGATATGTCCCACGCAGAGCGCGAAGCGGGCACGGCCGTGGAGATGAGAACACCGCGTGCAGGCAAGGGGTCGCTGGACCTGATCGGTATATCACTTGCCCGTGGGCCGGATGCTCCTTCTGCGGCCCGTATAACAAGCAGGGTCGTCGACGCCCTCCCCCACTGAGACAAGTGATGTTTGTCAGCAACAAGCTCACCGCAAGCGAAGGGAAGTGCGCGCTAATTTTCCAGGAACCGCATGGGAATCAACTCTGCTTACCCATGCCGTGGCAGGTTGGGTTCACCTCCCTGTCTCCAACCCACCACTTACTCTGAGGCAGTCACCCGTGCAAATGGATGGAAGTGGCACTTCTCGTTAGTACCCTTTTGCGATTATGGGCCCAGCACCAGCAACTGTGACGGATAACGAGATGTCACCCGGGACGCATGTCGACACACGGGTACAGGCAATGTTCACGGGAGGTGCACCGTGGTGAAGAGACTAACTGGCAGTCATCGGAAGCTCCAGAGACATGCAGAAGCGAGACAGCACTGGCAGAGTTGGCCACTCTAGACACCTCCTGCGCCCGGCGGCACCTTTTGGGTGACTCGTAATGTGCTCACCAGTCTGACTTTTCGATGGAAAGAGCATAGGTGACTTCGAACAACGGAAGCTACACACTACAACCACCAGGCGATCCTGTTCGGTCATTTAGACGGAGGAGAGATGCTGCTGATGGTACGTCCACAGGCCTACCCGCCCACTGGACCAAGTTGAACCCATGGTTGTAATCGATGTCGCAAAAACGCTTCTCCTGACGCAGCAACTAGAAGTTGTCGACTCCGACACGGGCTTCAGGCGACCGCCTCGACTCTATCATCCGCCGAGGATGAATCCAGCAGAGAGTCAACGACCTTTGCCGCTTCCCCCACTGCCACCTCCGCTTATCAACATTGCGAGAAACATGTCGCACCAGCGGGGACCGGGAGGGGTAAAGCGTCTCGCTG
The DNA here is from genome assembly GCA_039545355.1 of Trichosporon coremiiforme. NCBI lineage: Eukaryota > Fungi > Basidiomycota > Tremellomycetes > Trichosporonales > Trichosporonaceae > Trichosporon > Trichosporon coremiiforme. Next base: position 1,192,159 of record BCJJ01000007.1, read on the forward strand.
TTCGAGACCATCTCTCGTTGTCTCAGCTCAGTCCAACTCGTACACCGTGTCCCCTTTCTGGGCTGACCTGACATGGTATACGTGAAAGAAAGCCCTCAGCGGCTGCTTCATGTGCTGTGGCAAGATGAGGAGTTGAGCAGATTTTTACCGCAGGAAGACATGACGATGAGTTAGGGATACCTTCACCTCAGCCACCTAACTTCGCGCGCGCGGGGCATTCACCGTAACCATCTCTCAACTGCAAAGCGACCTCTATGTCTCCGCCCGAAGACTGTTTGCATGTGCATGCTCCGTCTCTGATAGCGCATCTCAATCTGAGGGGACACTGTATTGTTTATTGATCGAAATGCGATTCGCGGGCTTGCTGTCCACGGTTGCCCTCGCCAACCTTCATTCACGATATCGCATTATCCTTTGCGGACGAGGATGTTGAACGATGTCCAAGGGTCCTGCTGTCCTCTTTCTCCAGCGTTGAGGTTCGGATGCCTTCTTCTTGGTCGCGATGTCTGCGATCGTACAACGGCGGAGTAAGCTTCATGCGGGGTGGGTAAATCAAACAATTATTTATCTAGTCCGCCACAACCGCCTCCCTGGGGCAGCGCCTTCCAGTCATCCAGCGACACACTGAGCTCATGTTCACTCCATCGCTCGCACCATGCACGGTTTCGACGTCGGCAGCATTGATGAGCCGGCTCCTGTCGATGCTGCGCCAGTAGTCCTCACTACCTACGGAATGGACTGGGATGCCTTGGTCCACGCCACTCTACGAGTTCAACAACTTGCGACATCCCACCTTCAGTCCACACACCGTGAGGTCCGGCTATTTGCTATGAACCATGGCAGTCACGCCATTCATCAGTGTGGCCCCCTCGTGACCATGGCCCCGGCAAAACCTTTCGACCGCCGCAACGGGGTTTCAGCCTTACCATGCTGGATTTTTTCTCACCACCTTGCACTGCACGAGATAAATACCATTCGATACAGTTTCCCACGCTGCCCCGCTGTTGCTCTTCTGCATCGTTCGTCGACGCAAGTGCGTCATCTGCGTGTAGTGCCACGGGAGGGCGGTAGAACCGCGCCGCCACATCTGCGCGATCATTGGCCGCCGGAGCTTACGACGCTTGTCTCAGTGTGCCGCCAAGGAACGACCGACCTTCTCGGATGTTTAACCAGAGCCAACCGAGCCATCGCAGGGCTGCGACTGGCTCGAGTCGTACTCCTGGGAGCGTTTAAGGGGTGTGCGTGAGCGCAGAACATGCGAAAACAGGGGGGTGAGTCACATGTGGTTGTGCCAGGACGGGCAGCCTTGAATTGCCTCGCAAGTGACTGGTGCTGTTCGCTTCCGCAGGCGTACGCAATTTCGATCTCTCAGACAACCGTCTGTAGGGTTTGCGTGCTTGACGGACGTGCACTGTTTCAACGCGGTCATGAACGGCACACAAATTAAACGCTAAACATCCCGCTGACCGTGTGCTGACCATTCCTAGACCGTACGCCTAGGCCCGATCGCAACAGAAGTACATCCAGTTGACCCGGTTCCTTCGGTATGTCGTCGTCGTCCTGTTCTCAGACACGACCGCTTTGATATCAGAAGAGGCAGACGACGTCTCTTCATGGACCCTGTGGCAGACTGCAACGCCAGCCTCGAGAACATAGGCTCGGTGCGTGCCGAGTTCGGCGTGACAGGGTTCGGCACGATGTTGACACATGCGGGCACCAGGACCAACGAACGCACGGCCGAGAGGGTGGGGGCCGGGAGTACGCAGCTCGGTACCGATACAGAGATGGCAATCGAACCCGCGGTGCGTGGGAGAGTCCCCGTGCATAGAGGCCGCCTTAACCGCCACACAGTCAAGTTTGGCTTGTGGTCTACTGGGCGCTGGATTAGCCGACAGGAGTGAGACCGGGGCCGACCGTTGCTATGATCTTGCCGGTCGCGGAGACGCCGAAAAGGTTTGAAGCGCTCATGCAGATATTGAATGACGCGCTTTTTGGTTGTTCTTCATGTTTGTTCAACACCGTTCGTCTTCGTTCAGCAGAGGCAGCATGCAAAATCGCGAGGGCTTAGCGGCATCACTACGGCTTTCCTCGACTTGCTGACCTTATTTTGCTGGCCCAAAGCCGTCGACACATCAGGCGGGAAGAATGTCGACAGGTTTCTCGCGTTGAAGCGTCAATTTCACGATGGCATTCACCTCCGAAGCGGACGACGATAAATGGCTATTGGAGGTGCCACTATAAACTAGGGTCACAGGTTAAGTCGAACGAGTGGTGCCACAAACGAGGCCGTGAACTGTCGACCTCGCTGCAACCACGAATAACTCATGCATATGCATGTTTCTTGCTCTATAAACAGTTGTTCCACGTGCATGGGAGTCTTGGTAACCTATATACGAAGCATGGTGCACCTGGGATCAATACTTAATGTGTCCTCCATTAGCAGAGATGGTGTCCTTGATCCTGTTAGGCATGGACATGATAAGTCGGTCGATCTCATTCTGATCATAGGTGTTCCAGAGCTCCGTAGCGGCAGCGAATAGCCCCTCCTGGGTGGTGGGACGAGGGTTGAGACGGGCCAGGCGGCGCTTGAGGTTGCTCCAAAGGTTCTCAATGGGGTTGAGGCAAGGAGAGCAGGGAGGGTGAGGCAGGAAGCGCATGCCAAGTTGCTCTGCCTTGCCACGGGTGGCCTTGGCTGTGTGGACGACAGCGTTGTCCTCTACAACCCAGGGCAAGCCATAACCACGCCACTGAGTCTTGACACGCTTCCAGCAATCAAACAACTCCTTCTCAGTCACCTGGGTGCGATAGATGGCCGCATTGACTCCCTTGCGCTTGGAGGTCGACTGGGAGGTGTCAAACCACACCAGCTTCGACTTGCCGCCATACCAGATAGCCCCCCAGCACATAATCGACCCACAGCTCGATCTGGAGGTGTACTGGATGTACCTGAGTGTCAGCACTCTTCCACAGCATGTAGAACGTCAGGAAAGACACTCACCGCTCATTGGCACGGTCAGAACCGATGGGGCGCGTCACATATGCTCTGTGGAGCTGGTCAATGTAGAGAGGGACCTCGTCACAGAAGATCACCTTCCTCCACTCTTGGAAGAGTCGCTGCTGCTCAAGAGCATAAGCGAGACGCTTCTCCTTGTGAAGGGGGCTTAGATACGGCCGCACAAGAGCCACAAAGCGGCCATAACCAAGCTGGCGACGTGCACGGCGCAGAGTCATGAGAGAGAGGACAATGTCTCTGTCTGCAAGAGTGTCCAACACCTCACGATTGCTGGCGAAGGGCTGAGCCTCAAAGACCTCGTAGATCGCTCTGAGGTTGTCGGGAGTGAGCTTGGTGTGGCTGCGGGGGATGCGGATCCCCTGGACAGGGTTCAGAACAGCCAGAGCAGGTGGAATGAGAGCCTGGAGGCGAGCTAACATCACACAGTAACCCACAGTGCTCTTGGCGACGTTGTACTCCCAGGCGACAGAGGAATAGCTGCGGTAGCGAGCCAAGGACGCAATCTTGGCGCGGCGGCGAGGTGTGAGGCAAGGGCGAGGCATAGCTGCAAGTTCTGATGAGGTAGAGCTGTTGTGGAAGAGAAGTGGCACTCAAGGAGGCTTATATGCCACAAAGATGGACAGTCGGACGGACTCCGCTGCCGATATGCATGGTTTCGACTCAATTCTTGGATTTTCCAAAAGCCCAGCTTCGGAGCTTGATACATGAAAGATTTGGGGCAAGCACAGGCCTCGGTGGCTGAGATCTAGGGCGATAAGGAGGGTGGTGACATGCAGCTTTATTGTGGTGGTGTGGTGGCCAGTATGCACGGTGCGCTCTGCAGCTCCATTTGTCCGAGCTGCCAAGCATTCCTTTCGGCTCTACGCGGAGTTTCTAGGCATAAAGAGTACCGTTGCATGAGTTATGGATCAGAACATGAGCCACGGCGAGGTTGACGATGACGGGACCGTGCGCATCCGTTCGACTTAACCTGTGACCCTAGTTTAGCCACCTCACGAACGAGAGCCCCACGAGCAATCGCTACTACGCTCGCGTTTGATCGTTGGAGTTGTCATAGACAATGACACAACATACGCTGTTGACCTAGGACGGAGCTGAACCGACTTCAAGACGTGAGTAGCAGGAAGGTTTGGATTGCTGACGTTAAAACGGGAAGGAGTCGACCTCGTAACGAGGTCATTTGACGTAACCTCTTCTTAAGCTGAACCGAACAGAATTCCATCGGCATCCATTCATGCATACCAAACTCTGCGTCGTGGGCGCGCTCGTAATTGGCTCCCGACGCGTTTGTCGGGTCGTGACTGCCGGACTGCCGGATCGGGTCCAAGATCCTCGGTCACGTCGGAAATCCGGAGTCGGGCGAAGCGTACGTCCGAGAGGCGGTGCATAAATAGGGACGGGTCTCGGAGTAACGCACCCGAGATCTCTTTGCGCATCGTGGATGCCGGCAGCCATGGCGTAGGACATAATCAACCCAGAACTCGTCCCCATGGACGTCGACATGCAGCAACGATTCCTCGGTCTTCGATGACGACTCCGGACTCCGCCACGATCATCGGTCTTCTCCAAACTCGAACCCAGCAGAACACCGCTGATGGGTCCGATCCCCCTGCTGAGATCGCTTCCCTCGTGTTTTGGTCCTGCGGAGCTACATTTCTGAAGCTTGCACAGAAGGAGACGTAACCTCAGTGGGTCGAGCGTCACTGTTGGCAGGCATTAATGATGAAAACGCCCGAAGTAAGCTTTCTTAGCGCTTCGAACCGCGACTGACGTTCCTGAGTCCGGATTGCTGGACATAGGTTGGTTTGATATTGCCCTCGGTCACGGCGAGCTAAACCTTCGTGATGTCGCCATTCCGCCACACACGGCTGCAGGAGTCAGCCGAGGATGACAGAAAAACCCAGTTGTCCTTTGGTTGTGAAGGCCACTGGCAGTGAAAGTTTCCCACTGGAAGCTTTCCGCGACGACTCTCGAGCGAACGGGCGGTTATGTGAGGGCCAAAGGAGGAACCGCCGACAGAACCTGGGGACGACGACGGAATGCATATGCGCCAGATGGGCGCATGGTTGACCCTCGACTATGGCCTTCGATCATCCACTCCGCTAGGCCCAACTTGGCCTTCATTTGAGCCCCTTGGGGGACGGGAAGCTGCTTCTGGAGGTCCAAGAGGCTCCGGCGCTTCGAGAAAGCGTTGCGCAGCTCCCAATTTCGAGCTTCTTTGACCGCGGCCCCTCTTAGGCGAGTCAGTTCTATTACCGACAAGCCTCGTTATATCAGTCGGTAGATAGTGTGACTCTTACGCAGTAAAGCCGATTGATCACACAGTCATGGGTTCGAGCCCCATACGAGGCTTCCTTTTTCTCTCTGCTGTCCCTGCTATTCTCCTCGGCTCCTCTTCTGCAGTGCAGTGAGAGTGATGGCCCACTAGGCAACCAGTGATGGCCCAGTCCCAAGCTTACGTTACGAGACCGAAGGGGGTGTCGAGCGCACACGATCTCGAAGTGTGGCGGATCCGAGTTTGGGGAAGTCGTACCTAGATTTCGGAAACCGCCGCACGAGCTACTCGCGACAGCAATACGTAAGGGAAGTCAGCGAACACTCGTACTTAGCTTGCGACGGGCAGGGTGTGCAGCTACGGGTGCTGAATTCGGCAGCAGCATGTTTGCCATCTCAGACGCTGTGGCCCGAGTGATCGGATGTCCGCCTATCTCACCCTATCACATCTCGCGCCGTCGCTCTGTCCGATTCGTCCACCAATCGTCGAATAAAAAGTCGTGCTCCGTCATCGTCTCCGAAGAGAAACAGCAGTGGGACGAGGGCGGATCGAACGCCCGACCTCAAGAATTGAGTATCTTCACTCTCGCGCTCTCCCAACTGAGCTATCATCCCAAGATTGGTCATGAAGGCCAAGACGAGAGCGCGCACAAGAGCGCCGGCCGTGGCGGTCAACTGGCCCCTGTTCTCAGGATGCTGCAAGCCGGAAGGTGGTCTTAGCCCATAGGACACCCACTGGATGGTCTTGTCTTGGGTTCACGGGTGCAAGACGGTCTGAGTGCCTTGGCTTATCGATTGCTGATGCTAGACTTCCGCCACCGACCTGGCTGATGCCAGTGCACGATCTCTAGCTCCTGACGATACAGTTGCGCCGCCTAGCTGAGCACAAGAGTCAGAACCTCGCATCACAGCGGTCTGTATCAATGCTATGGAAGAGTGTAGGAATCTGTCGATTGAGTCGTTTGGTGGAGATCATTCCACATCGGAGTGCACGCCGGTGGGGATGAACTCCCTGAACGCGTGGCTGGGACACCTGTGCTCTTCAACGCAATGTTCATGGGCCCACGCCTTCGATTCTCTATCGACAATGGCATCTGTAGCCTTTAGGCATTCGGTATAGCCGAGCAGTGCCCTTCTTATACAGTACTCTTCCCTTGAAGAGCCTAGCGTGAGCTTAGACAATGGTGGCAGGGACTTATTCGTTGACTTCCTCCTTTTCCTCCGAAACGCCACTGACGGATTCGTCAAGTGGTTCAACCTGAGCCATCCTATTTGCGCTGGAGCGATTGCATGCAAACAACGAGGTGCGAGGTGAGAGACGGCCACCACGATGACAACGGCATGACCTTGCGATACAGTTGGTGCTCTTCCTCATGCGCGGCATCGTGTGCATACTTCGAGAAGTCGTAAGGAAGGCTTTCCGTCGGCGGGGAAGCAATGCACGGAACGCTTGAACTGGGACGAGTCGCAACTGCCGCCTTGTCAGGGGCTGCGGAGGGCAAGGAGACGTCGCAAAGTCGTGGGCAGCCTCCACTCCAGCTTCTGGCTTTCGCTACCTTGGTTAATATAGTCGCCGCACGGCAAACCGAGAATGGCAGCGCGTCCTACGACTTCTCAATCCGAGCCACTACTCTTCTTTGGTGTTGTGCAATGGCTGCGGAGTTTCAAGAATGGGAGGGACTGTCTTCGCGCCATCACACGACAATCTTACTGTCGCTACCGTTGCCCTCGTGTGTTATTGGTCCGCACTGCATTCGATCCTGCAGTGCGCTGGGTCAAGAGCAAAGCGGCCCAGCGCTGAGTGCGGGAGTTCTGGCGCTCCGCCCGTCCACTCTCCATATCCATTGATTGACCTGTGATATGAGACATTGAGGGCCAGTCGTATCGTACATCGCATCTGAACAGTAGGGGGCAGAAGTGGACGAGCGTGGTCAGGCAAACAGGACCCGGCCTGGTGTCAGTGCACGAGTCTCGCAACAGTTGACGAGGCATACCTCTTGACGGGCTTGCGTCACCAAGTCCTCCGTCCGTTCAACCCACTCGTCAGTGGTTTCGGGCAGGGCGTCATCGCAACTGTGCCGTTCCGTGGCAGCTTGCTTCCTGCTCGGTCAGGTTGAAATGCCGAACCTCTCTGATACCTACAGTCCGAGTGCCCGGTCGATCGCTGCTAGTACAACTCCGTCCTGCCCCAGGTCATCCCACGTCGCCTAACCAGAAAGGATCGCAAGCCATCACTGGCTCGCACGCTGTGCCACTACAGCAAAGGTCCCCCCGCTTCACAGGCTCCAGGCGAAAAGGCGGGAGGTCGAAGTCGATACCTATTGTGGCGGGGGAAGCGGATCGGTGCCGGCGAGGCGGTTCGTCCAGGAATGCAAAGACATCGTCAGCTGGTTGCGACGGTAGAAGCATGAGTGTGAGATATCAATGAACAGAAGCTGAGGTGAATGCACATATCAGGTTAGCGCGGTGAGTGAAGGAAGGGGTGTCTAGAGCTCCGTGACCTGTCGACGCCATATCTCTAGCTGGCTCACTCGGCCTCGGCATCCGCTCCGCAGCCTTGACCTATCTCCGCAATCCCCTTGTGGCCGCAGTCGATGGATGAGAGAGCAGCTGGCGTGTGAGGAGCATACCGGAGAGGAAGGTGGGCAAATGCATGGAGAGTGTCTTCCCCGATCACAGCGTCATGAACACCGGGGCGGGATCAAAATCTCAACTGAAGTTGACACCAGAGTGGAGGTCGACCACGTCCAACATTTCGGTGTTCGTCGTCCTCTCCTTGCCGCTTACCACATCCCTCATTACTTGCCCGACAATGTCCTCTCCGAAGCGCGAAGCCGGCGACTCGGTTCCCACTTCCCTCAAATCCGGGGGTGCCGAGATGGAGCCAGCCGCCGCTTCGCCGCCACCATCAAAACCCGACGCCGACTCGGACTCGAAGAAGCGGAAAGACGTCGACGGTGGCGACGCCGAGATGAGGGACGAGTCGAAGGAAGCTTACAGGGCCGAGGAGATGAAGGAGGAGATGAAGGAGGACAAGAAGGAGGGAGAAGCGGAGGAGAGACCGAAACCGGAGAAGCGCAGGCGGATAGACGACGGCAAGCGATCGGCGCGCATGTTTGGGAATATCCTCGGCACACTGCGCAAGTTCCAGGACGACGAGGGCAAGACGAAGAAGAGCGAGGCGGTGAGTATAACGCCCGCGAGCGCAGCGAGCGGCCAACTCAGCGAGTTATGTTGCTCCATTGCGTAGCGAGCGGCGAACTCGACGAATTATGTTGCTCCATTTCGCAGCGAGCTATCTGTGCATAGATGAAAGCTTACGTACCCAGGCTCAGCGCCGTGCCGCGACGCAATCCCGGATAGCAGCCCGTCTGCAGACGGATGCGATCCAGTCCTCGGCCCTTTTGGCAGCTGAACGCGAGCTGCGTACCGTCCAAACCGCCCTTGCATCCGATACATTCCTCGACCGGCAACTGGCCGCTGAGGCGCGGCATGCCCTCCTCGAGTCCGCCAAGGGATATCTGTCCACGACTCCCTCTCCTCCTCTTTCCCGCGCTGGCCTCGGCGTCTCTGCGCCCCGGCATCCCTCCCGAAACGCGGCGCAGCCAGACCAGCTCTTCCCCGGCGACCTGCTCCCGAGTGCGTCCGTCGCGACGGCGAAGGGACTCAGCGCGCTGTACTTCCTCCCCAAGGTCCTGTTGCCGGAACAGGAGGACATCCTCAGGGGACAGGAGCGCGATGTCGCTGACTTGATCCAGAAGGAGAAGGAACAGATTGAGGGGGAGAGGGAACGACATGCTGAGACGCGCGCGGCGCAGGAGAAGAAGCTCCGCGAGCTCCGGCAAAGGGTTGATGAGCTCCGGGCGCAGGAGAAGGAGAAGCACGCGCAGCAGGGACAGGAGATGGACGTGGAGGCGTGAGTCGAGCTCTTGTTTAGATCGAGTGTCCTATAGACCACAAGTGTGGATTCGAGTGTATGCAACATGTGGACATAATGATGACATGACGTATGGTACAAATTCTGATCCGGCACAGGCTCCGAGCTACTAACTCGAGAGCAAGTCTCCGAGGAGCTGCCTCGCTCCTCCTTTTACCTCCTTTGGCTCCTCCTCCGTCCCCTCCACGGCACTCTGCAGCGCCATGCGCTTCAGCCGCTCCAGCTCGACCGTCAGCTCGAGGTTCTCCCGCTCGAGCTTCTCGGCTTTCCGGCGCGCATTCTCCGCCACGTGCATGCAGAACTCGCGGTCCATGGTCTGCGGCTGCCGCTCCGGCTTCTCCTTCTCGGCGCCCTCGTTTGCCGGCGTGCCCGCTGTCGAGCTGGCGATGACGACGCGGTTCTCGAGATGCCGAATCCGGTCGGCTTGTTCTCTGCACACGCGGTCGCGCGCACGCAGCATGCCCTCGAGCTCGAAACAGCGAGACTGGAATAATTCCACGGCTGCCTTGGCGTCGCGCAGCTTCTGCACGTCCGAGTCCCTAATATTAGCTCAAACCAGACGCGCTAGCTTACCAGAGCAGTTGGCTGTCGGTCAACTGCTTAATCCGCGTCTCATAGTCCTCGATGTGCCTGATCTTCGGCATCGCCTCGAGCAGTTCGCTCTGGAGTGCGAAGCGCCTGTCTCGTCAGCTCAGACATCGGGAGGGTAGCTCACTCATTCTTGACCTGGGCCAGCTCGTCGCGCTGCTTTTGCACCGTGCTCTTGAGCTCGGCGATGTCGCTCTTCAGCGCCGTGCCCTCGGTCTGCCACTGCCTGCGCTCCTCGCGGAAGGAGGAGACCTTGTCACGCAGCTGCTCCTGCCACTTGACGTGCTTCGCCTGTGCCTGGCTGCTCTCGGCTCGCTGGTGGCTGAGCTCGGCAGTCAGGTCCGCGATCGTCTTGGTCTGCTCCTTGACGCGGTTCACGAAGGTGTGAATCTCGGCCTCGTCACTGTTGAATCGGAGCGAGTTGCGGTGCAGTCGGCCAATGTCTGATGTCAGCTAGTACAGAGAATGTTAGCTTACGGTAGACGAATTGCTTCCGGAGCCTCTCAGCGTACAGCGCCTCGAGACGGAGGAGCTCGTTCTCCTCCTTCAGGCGCTCGACGTCATCCGCCCCTTCCTCGGGAAGTAGGGACTGTTCCCTCGCCATCTCAACAGTCGGTAGCGGCTTGTCCGGCACGGTGACGCGGAAGAAGTCGAACATCTGGTCCGGCTCCGAGGCGTGTGACATAAGGTGCGCCATGGACACGAACTCGGACGGGTCCCACTTGTCCCAACGGCGCGAGTCATCGTCAAGCTCTGCGTCGGACGTGAACGTGATGATACTCGGGTGCAGCTGGAAGTCACTGATGAGCGGCACGAGGCGGGTCGACAGGATGTTCGCCTCCCAGACCTCGTTCCACGGGACGGCGTACAGTGCCTCAACGCCCTTGGAGTTCAGGTATCCTTCTGGGTTACGCGTGAAGGCGATGACGTTGGACGGCCAGGCGCCATACAGACACACGAGGAAGAGCTCGACGACACGCTTCTCAGTCACGTTCGGCGCAAGGATCTCGCTGTCTCGTCCAGCGCACACCTCCCAGTGCTGGTTCGCTGCCGGCTCTGGTGTCCGCGTCACGGCAGACAGCGACCTCAAACCGGCATCGACGAACGGCCGGTCGCGCCAGCTCACGGCTCGGCCAAGGATGACCATGAGCGTCGGCACGTGCTTCGTTAAGAGCGGCAGGGAGAAGGGGAGGATGGTGACGAGCATAGAGAGCGCGAGGGGGAAGAGCTGGTTCGACGTGTCGAACAGGAGCATCTTGAGAATCGTACTGAAGCACTCATGCGCCGCCATTCGGTACATGAACGTGTTGGGTGTCGGCGCCTCGGGGGAGTATGGCTGCGACAGGATGATGCTCTGGATCACCTCGGTGATACCGAAACGGAGCGAGCGGCGCTGGTACTCGGGGATGCACACGTCGAGGAAGGCCTGAAGATCAGCTATTGGGACGAGTGGCAGAGCTAGCTGCGGAGTATAAAGCTCACTTCAAAGTTGTCGGAACCCCATTTCACGATAACGTCCCTGGCCCTTCCTCTCGGGTGTCCCAGCGCAGCAGATCGCAACCACGCTCGCCGGTCATACCCTCCCTCCTGCAATCCCCTCACAGCGTGGTCGATCACCTTCGCTCGTGCCGGTGCGTCCCTGTCCTCGTCATCGGCGGTATGATCGGCCGCCCACGCGAGCTCGATCTCCTCCGTGGCCTGTGTCGGTGCCAGGACCGCCGCGGCTTGGGAAATGCTGTTGCGCGCATCTGGGGTCGGATAGTCGGCCGCAAGACGCGTGAGGGAGCCTTCTAGGGCGACGGCGTCCGCTGCGTCTCCCGAGAACTGGAGCGAGGACAGGTCCTGCGGGAACCCCTCGAGCTTGGCGAGGACTGGTGTCAGCTGATATCGCAACAAATCTCTTAGCTGGGGAGAGGGAACGCATGGAGGAAGGGAGACGTACCCTCTTTCGCGGACATGGTCACCGTCGCTGTATTCTTGGATTGCTGTGAATGATGGTGTGTTCAGCTCGGAGGTGTACGGAGCAAGGCAAGGCGGCGACCATCAACAGGCTGGTATGACGGCGATGCCCTTAGTCCTTCCCTGCGGTGATGACCTCACGTGTGCATGCATGAGCGGAGGCAATTTGCCACTGGCGGTATGCACTGGGTGAGCGCTGGGTGACAGCTGTGGTGGAGGTCACCTGGGTTGTATCTGGTTCCGCGCAGATTTCTGAAGATTTCGGCAGGACAGTGGCTGCAGGCGACCACCGGCCTGCCGATCACCGTTGGCTACACAACACCTCTTCCACAACACACACCCAACCAACACCTATACACCATGCCCAAGTCAAAACGCCAGCGCGTGACGACGCTCTCGAAGACGCCGATCCGAACGACCAAGGCGTCCAAGGCCGCGCTCGTGAATGAGATCCAAAAGGCGATCGACGAGTACGACCACGTCTTCCTCTTCTCGGTCGGCGACATGCGGAACGAGGGCCTGAAGGAGGTCCGGCAGCAATGGCGCGGCACTGGCCGCATGTTCTTCGGCAAGACGCGCGTCATGGCCAAGGCGCTCGGCATCAACGACGAGACGGAGTACGAGGAGGGGCTGGGCCAGCTCGGCCGCCGCCTCAAGGGCCCCGTGGGACTGTTCCTCACGTCCCACCCCGTCGAGGACACGAAGGAGTGGTTCGACACCTGGGTCAAGAAGGAGTACGCCCGCCAAGGAAACCCTGCCACCGAGACCATCACCCTCCCCAAGGGCCCGCTCCTCACGCCGTACAAGGAGGACCAGTCTGGCGACCCCCTGCCCCACTCCATGGACCCGCAGCTCCGCCAGCTCGGACTCGACACCCTCCTCGTCAAGGGCGTCCCGTCCCTGCGTGAGGAGACCGTTCTCTGCAAGGAGGGCGAGAAGCTCAGCTCGGAGAAGTGCCGTATCCTGAAGCTACTTGCTGTCCAGATGGCCGTGAGTACTCCCTCCTTTCCACACATTGTCCCACCCCTTCACCTATCCCGCTCCCAGCTACGGGCTCAGTGTCGGAAATCAAGCTAACCCATACAGGAGTTCAAGATTCACCTCGGATCACACTGGAGCAAGGGCACCGGCTTCGTCGAGGGCAAGGAGCTCGACGCGGAGGGCGAGGGAATGGACGAGGACGACGACTAGACTTGACTCTTTCTGTACATGCATTCGGTTTCTTTCTGTATCACATGACTGAGGGCTGCTGGGACTGCACGAGCTACTGTGCTTTCTACACTCACTACACTCACGCTACCATTCTCTGAACGTCCTCAGTGAATGTCTGTCGCGGCTTTCACGCTCGGCGACACCTCGGATGAGCAGGGCGACGGACCACTCACATGACGTTTCTCTCGCCCGCTGCGCCGAGGTTTTTCCTTCCTGTGATTGTTTACGTCTTTCAGAAATTTTGGGACAATTAGTCCACCCGGCCCGGCCACGGACTCGCGTGACCACCACCAACGTTTAAATGACCAGTGTAAATGCATCAAAGTACAGACAACAGGGATGATACAAGCGAGTTTTGTTTTTGGATGGAGCTCGCCGCGACAAGGTCTGCCAGCGGGGTGGAGTGGCTCCTTTTGGAGGGTGTTTTGGTCGGGTCAACAGGAGATCTCTATAAGCCGGGACGGAGCGAAAGTGTCCACTGGGGGATATCGGGGGTCTATCTATGGTGTCACGCGGCCGGGAATGGCCGATCCGGGGAATGAAAGAGGAGATTATAGAGCAGATGTAAGAGAGAGCATGGGTCGGGGTGAACTATGACTTGTCCTCGTCCTGGCCCAGCATGGAGAGCAGCCCGCCCATGGCGGCAACGTTGCCGTGTCCCGAGTTGATACTCCGGGTAAGGTGGTACTTGAGACCGTTGGCCTGCTTGTACACCTTGCCGCATCCCTCAATGGGGCAGCGGAAGCGCTTCTCGCCCTTCTCCTCTGGCGGGGGATCTTTGGCGTCGCCGTTCTCCGTCTCGTTCGGCGGCGTCGCCGTCTGCGCCGCCTTCTTCTGCGCCTTCTTTAGCGCCTTGGCAGCCAGCTGCTCCTGTGACAGCTTGGGTGCTGGCGACGCGGGGGCCGGTTGCGGTTGCGGCGTCGGGTAGCTCAGCACGCTGGGCGGGACGCACGCCGGGGGCTGCAGGTTACTCGGCCTGAAGGCTGCGGACCACGGCGAGGCGGACGCTGACGGTATTCCGCCGGGCAACGTCCCCGGGAGCGTTCCGGGGATGGAGCTGTTGAGCGACAGAGCAGCGACCGCCGGCGGCCGGCTCAGGACAGACGGCTCGTCCATGTCCATATCCATGTCCATCATGCCCGGCGTCGAGGGGACGTCAGAGCTCATCGTGCTGCCAATGTTGGAAGCGAACGTTGGTGTCTTGGTCTGCGCCGCGTTGATGGCGGCCATGCGGACGTCGGCCGCAAGACCAGCGTGCTCCTCCTCGTAGCTGCCGTCAGCTCAGTCACCAGTGGGACGTCTTTGCTGATATGTCTAATGTGATACTCACTGCTCAAGCAGCTCGTGCAGGCCGCTCAGCTGCCGCCCGCAGCACGTGAAGTCCTTGACATACTTGGCCTCGAGCTCGCGTTCCCGTCCTTCAGCCTGGCGCCCGAAGGACGTGCCAAGCGTGCCGCCGACGGAACCGACAAAGCTCGCTCCGCTCGCGCCGGCACTCCCGCTCAGTCCACTGCCCATGCTCCCGAATCCGGACCCGAGGCCGAATCCCGACGCGCCAAGGCTGCCCGTGAGCGAGCCCGGCCCCCACCGCGGCGGGGAGATGGACATGGCCATGCTGGAGGAATACGGGGAAGACCCTGGGGCGGCGGCGCCAAGCGCGAGCGCGCTAAACGTCAAGGCATTGTAGGACGCGGGGTGCAGGCCCGAGTGCGGGTTCGACGACGGGGAGCCTGACGGTCCACCAGGCGGTGTTCTGCTAGTCAGCTGTGGTTCTCGCATTCGCAAGTGGCTTGTCGCTAGGATCCACACACAGGATGACGCAGGATTTCGGAGTGTATCTAGACCCCACTTGGAATCTGTGCACTCCCGGAGTGATCCTGTGCATCGTCCTGGAGCTCGGGCCGCGGGGCTCGGCAGTCCCTCGCATATCTCACTCACCCCTGCACGTTCAGCATGAACTGCCGGTCACCGAAGCTGGGTTGTCTCGTGACACCCCCGTTGGGGATGGGGAGGCAGCCCGGGGTCTGTTGCATGGCTGGCTGATTGAGGGATGTGGGATTCTGAAATTTGCCGCTTGCTGTGCCACTGATTCCGATCGGCTTGGGCTGAAGCGGGGCTGTCGGGAGGGTGTAGTATGCTGCGTGCTGTGTGGACAGAGGAGGGGCGTCGCTCTGCACTGAGCTACGAGGCGTGTACTTGTTGTTGCGATGGGCGGCGGGTTAAGGTAATGTAGACAGGGACGATCAGCGGGTGGGGGGATCGCTGATGACGGTGCCCGGTGGTTGCGGTTCGTCGGTCGTGTGGGTGTGGGCTGAGTCAGGTGGAGGTGGAGTATGTGTCTCGGCGTTGGTAACCTGAGAGACTGGGCGGCAGACGTGCGAGTGTTGCAATTGTGTACGCCGAGATGTGACTGGCGGGTGTGGGAGTGACGGAGTGACGGAGATGGAAGCAAGAGATGATGCTGACCAAGTGACCAAGGTGCAAGGTGAGGTCGATATGTCGATATCTGAGAATGTCAACGGAGGGGACGAGACTGAGACTGAGGTCAGGTGCAACACCAAGTGCGCACAAATCTTACTTGCCCCTTTCGGCAATAATGCAACCCGCCAGGCCCGTCAGGCCCGCACCCAGACCACCCAGGCATAGTCCAGGCACCCACAACGTTCAGGTCTCCTGCCAGTGTCATACTCTTCTTGGCTTCAAGCCTTCGGTCCACACTGTCCACACTATGTGCGTGTGCGCCAGCCCATCGGCGCATCGGCTTGCATTTCGTCACACCCAGAGTCTCTTCGGATCCTTAATCCCAGTTCTTAGTGGCGAGTACGCAGATTCATATCAGAGCCAGCCAGCAACAGCACAGATCTCATTTCTCATTAGCTGGACAGGTCTCAGGTCAACTTTCGCCCATCGGGTGCATGGGCTCTGGCAGCGCTGCAGCGCTGCAGGCGATGGCTGATCTACGCCGCTGCCGCCCACCATCCCATTAGTCGGATGCAGACGCACAGCCCGCAATCTCCCACTAATCCTGGCCTGCCTAGCACGCAGACATGGCGAGGGATAGAGTGGCAACGGCTGGTGGCAAAATTTTGATTTGGTCCCGCCCCCTCCGTACCCCCCCCCCCCCCCTTTGGCCTAACTGTCGCCTATATCCTACTTTGGGCAGATGCCAGGTAGGGCGGGCTATGGTGGGAGAAATTTGGCCGCGATCTGGGATCGGGAATCTCTCAGACTCTCTGATCGAGCGTAGGGTGAGGGTGACGGGTCGAAGGGAGGGTGAGGGGAGGGTAAGGGGCCAGAGCCCCGGTTGACCTCGGATACACGGCCAGTATTGCCCTCGATTATCAATTCAGGCACACCAAATGCATCGTAATCATCCAAGCCCGCTCGTCATCGCCTACTGATAGCACACAAGCACACCAGCACACAGGGGAGTACAACTGGAGTTCCACAGACCCGGCCCCAGATGGCCCCACCTACTTCACGTTCACACGACCGTACGACATCGCACCATGTTTACTCATTCCAGACTGCCAGCCCAATCCCGCTCCAACACACAATAACCCCCAGCTGACTATCCTTGGCCTGTCACATCGCTGGCGTATGGGAATAAAGGGAGCAATCGCCTCGGTCGAGACCCGCAGCTCGTGATCACTTATCAGTCACGGTGAGTCATGGCAAAGTCACGCGGCCGGCTCTCTATCAGATAGCAAGCAGATGATTGTAGATCTTATAACATACACTCTAATACAACTGTGTTAAAATGTGAATGAATAGTCACTTAGCCACGGGGGTGCAGATCCGTGGCCTATGCTGTGTAGTGTCCCTGGTCCAGGTGCAGGTACAGGTGGTGAAGTGGGAAACGAGTGCTCCATCTATTCCGCGATGCTGTCCCCCGATGCCATCCTCGGCCGGGGCAGGTATCCCTTGTTGTTCGAAGCGGACAGGACCGGGCCCCGCTCGTCCCGCGGGCTGTTAGCCTTGGGCGTCACGGGCAGGTCCTGCGGGCTGGAGAGTCCGGGCACATCGCTGAGGATCGAGCTCGCCGGCTCCTCTTGCTGCGCGGCGAGCGCGGAGGCGCGGGTCGGAGACGAGCCGGGAGAGAGGGAAGGCACGCTGCCCGGCAGCGAATGCGTGTTCAGGCTGCCCAGGCTCGTCGTGCTCTCAGAGTTGACGGCGACGGCAGCGTTCAGCCGCGAGGCAGCGCTGGCGACCGTCGTGTTGGCAGCCTGGTGGGCCGCCTGGGCGGCGTGGATCTGGCCAGCGCGGGAGCGAACACTATTGCCCCGCGAGAGCGCGCTCGACTTGCGTCGTCGTCCAAGCACCAGGCCGCAGTCCTCGTCCGCATCGGCGAAGCGGTCGTCGACCGTGTTAGAGTCTGCCGCGACTGCCGATCCGGCGAGGGCAGAGAGGAGGCCGTTGCCGTTAGTCTGGCCGTTGTGGGATGTCTGGGCGTTGAGGATCTCCATGCCGCCCGAGGGCGCCGTATTCGTGCTCGTCGCCAGCGAAGGCGCTGAGCTCGCGTTGGGCGTGGTGCGGTTTCCGCTCGGGCTCGACTCGCCCGAGGAGACACCGGCAGCCGCGTCGTTAACTAACGGTGATGGTCGAGGGCGGTAGGAGAACGAGCTTGGCGGTCGGCCCAGTCGGTTCATGTCGAGCCCACCGCCAGGTCGCAGGAGAGACTGTGCCGTGCCTGTGCGCACGGGAGAGTGGGCTCCTCCGGCGGTGGCACGGGTGGGCGAAGTGGGCGCCGCACGGCGCGCAGCCTGCTTGTCGAGATCGCTCAGGCAATGGGACAGGTTCCAGTCGGCAGGTGCTGACGAGAGCCCATGTCCCTTGGGTAAGCCGTCGCTTGAGGATGACTCCTCATCGTCTGAGTCAGGCACGTCCACGTCCCAGTCAAGGTCCTCGTCGTCGAGCTCCATGACAGGGCGGTCACTCAGGTTCGAACCGCGACGCAGTGGCATACCTTGGTCCTGCAGGAACCGCTGGTCCCAGCCGGATAACCGCTCAGGGCTGTGGAATCCGTGACTGCCTCTAGACGATGGCGAACCCGACTCGAACGTGTCCAAGCTCTGGCGCCGTGCAGACTCGTCAAAGCTTCGTCCCCGCAGCAGCTCGCTGCGGCCCTCGGTAGCGTGCGAGTCGATCGACGACCCGAAGACGTTATCGTGGTCGTCCTGGCTGCCGTAGTCGTGCTGGCTCTTAGACCGCGTCGTTGACAAGCCATTGCCTCGGAGAGAGCGCTGCTTGGTGATCTGGGCCGTGCGACCCATGATGGCGCCGAGGATGGAACCAGCTGATGAAGATGCGTTACTAGCGGATCTTGAGCGGAGCATCATTTCGGGCTCGACTAACGAGCGTCGGCGACCATAGTTGGAAGACGTGGAGGCGGTCTGCAGCTTCTCGAGTGACTGAATCGACCTCATCTGCCTGGGCGTGTTGTCAACAGACTGAGACGAGGGCTGACGCAGGAACTCTTCGCCGTGGACCGGTTGCGTCGTGCTGGGAGGGCTGCGATCAGCAGACTGGGAAGCACCCAGCTGCGAAGCAATGAGACCGGCCGGTCGCGACGACTCGTCGCCCGAACCAGGCGCACTGGCGCTAGTAGCGACGCGGGAAGGGTTGCGATGAAGGATTGATAATCTTCGTCCCAGGCTGGGCCCGGATGCCGTGCTAGGGATCGAGTCTCCAGAAGCGACACGTCGGGTGTTGGGTGTCTCCGAAGCAGACGACGCCGCTGACTGATCGGCATTGTCGCTGCCGGTCACGCTGCGGCTTCGGTTGCGGTGGAAACCAAGGCGGTTCGACAGCTTGGACAGACCGCGCTTTAGCTTGTCGCGGAGACCGTTGCCTCGCGTGACAGCCGCGGCGACCTCCTCGTTGGTGACCGTGACGCAAGTCTGGTCGTGGATCGAGGTGCGGTTCAGCCATCCCTGAGGGTCCTTCATGCCGCGGAGTGCGAAGGGGTGACGCTTAGCCTGGTCGAGGGTGATGCGCTGGCCGACGTCCTTCTCCAGTAGCCGAGACAGCAGGTCCAGCGCCTCGCGCACCTCCTCCGTCGACTCTGATCCAGACGTCGGAACCTGCTCCCTGCCCATCGTCTGAGGAACCTCGTACTCGGCCGTCGGAATGACCTGCATAAGCAGGTATTCATTCTGGGCGTCGAAGGGTGTCTTGCCGAAGAGCAGACAGTAGAGCGTGACGCCGAGAGCCCACACATCAATAGCGTTCGTAATTGGTCGTCGCTGGCGGTTTGGGATCGTTGCCGTGGACTGTGATCGAGTGACTGACAGCCGGGGGTCGTACGTCGACGACGCCTTCGTTGCCGTAGGAACGTCCTCCTGGGTCGTGGACGGCGGCCGGACGGTGAAGGTAGGAACCTTCTGGTCAGACGTCGCGCCGGGCGTCGGCGTTGGCTCGTCCGGGATCTCGGAGTAACACATCTCAGGAGCGAAGAATGCCGGGCTACCGGCAGTCTTGGCGAGCTCAATGTCGTCGACATAGCCTCCGCCGTCGGCTGCGTACAGCGCCTCGGAGAAGTGGGAACATCCAAAGTCTGAGATCTTGACGACGTCACCGGAGCACAGCAAGTTGCTCGGCTTGATATCTCGGTGAATAACGCCCTGATGGTGCACTGCGACAGTGTCAGCTGGAAAGAGCGCGCAGTTCGCGAAGGCGGCGTCAGGAAGTGACTCAGAGGGCACGTACGGTATTCAAGACCAAGCAGTGTGTCGCGGAAGATCTTACGGGTCTCGGCGATGGTAAGCGTTGGGCGGTTATCTTGCTTCCATCGAACCTCGCCACCCTGGCAGTACTCGAGAATCATGTAGACCTGCTTCGAGTCCGGGTCATCGATGATCTCCTTAAGGGTCACGACGTTTGGGTGGTGCAGCTTCTTCAGGATGGCGATCTCTTTGCGCATCTCATTTTCCGCAACGAGCTTTGCGCCTTCCCGTCCACGCCTTCCGAATGGTGGCAAACGCTTCTTGCCGTTCCGGTCAACAATCTTGATGGCGTAAAACGGGCCTTTTCCGGTAGCCAAGTCGTTCTCCAGCTCGTCCTGAGACGCATCAACCGACATGTCGCGGCCCAAGCGAACGCGTCCGTGCGTTCCGTGACCAATCTCGTCGAGAACCTTGGAGAACAGTCAGCATGGTGTCACGCTTGGGAAAAAGCATGAATCAACGACTCACCAAGTACTGGTTGATGAGCTTGCGGCCCGTCTCGGGGTCTCGCTCCATGTTGAGCGTCTGCGTTTCGATGCTACGAGGGATCAGCATGTTGACTCGTAGGGGGGAGAGGATTGTCGGCTGGGCGCGGTGTGAGAGGACCGTAAACCGTGGTTCGAGGTGCGAGGCCCGCGAGCGTACCGTATCGTTGGGGCAGAATAACGAGTGCGTCCCGCGGTAGCAAGCAACGGGGTCGTCGAGCACACACGCCCAGACACACACAGGGGGACAGGCAGGGTTTCACTTACACTTCCGATTCTGTAGGGGATCGTCGTCCGTCTGAGCTGTCTGCGCGCGACCTTCCTCCTGCCGCCTTTGTCGAGTTCGTCAAAGCAGGGGAAACCTCTGGGCGCTCTGGGCGCTCGCGCGTCGACCCTCTCCGGGATAGCACGCCACCGATGAAGCTGTTGTTCTTGGATGCGGCTGCTGAGGGAGGGTTGGACGAGTACAGGCCGGTTGACGACGTGTGGTTCGACGTAGGCTGGGACGAGGGGCCCGCGTGGGGGTCGGCGTAAGACGACGAAGCATGTGCCGGGCGGCCCTTGGTCGCAGATGTCGTCGATGGACGACGGACCGAGCTGACCGATGACGCAGACGCGGTTGCGGTCATTGCCGACGACTGTGGGGCCGCCATCGAGGTCGACGGACCTGGCTTGTGTCCGTGGGAGCCCCCCGGAACATTGTGCGACGATGCAGGGCCGTCCGCTATGCTGCTGAAGCTTATGTGCTCTCTCGGTGAGGGCAGGGACATGGCGGGTTGGGGGGCATGCACCGTCATGAGCCGATCGGTGCTCAAAGTTCAGCGGAGAGGGGCGGG